>VYZU01028647.1:0-17103 GCA_013401355.1 Ceyx cyanopectus
ACCTGCCTCATTCAGCAGAGGACAATACCAGTATTCATGCAATGGGGAGCAATACAGGAGGTGACAGGGTGCAAATGTGATTGCGGCTCTGGCCCCGATACTTCCCTCTGTGCTCTTCTCCAGTCTACAGATGAGAGTAGTGACCTAGAGCTCTCCTCCGTGGAGGACCTGGTTAAGCCACCACTTGGTGGTTACAGGGAAAGGGCTTCCTCTGCCAGCAACCACTGGATGGAGCCACAAGATCGGGAACAAGCAACAGCTGCTCTGAAGCCTCCCCAGGGCTGATTTGGGGCTCTATCTGCCCCTCTTTTTTAAGGTCTGAAAATGAGTGCCTTCAGCTCTCCATAATACATCTGAGCAGTAACACTGTGTGATAGTGCCGTGAGCTTTTGGAGCCCGAGCAGCCCTCGTTAGACTGTCAAGGTTTCATACCTTGAAAAGGACTTTTTAAATTTAGTATTTATTCAAGTGTGAATTCTATACCCGTTTTGTGTTATTCATTGCTTACAATCCTTTTACCAGATGTTTTACTTCATGCTTAATTTAACAGCTGTTGTTCTTTTTGGAGAGTTTCTATTGTTACAAACACTGTTTTTAATAAATTAAAGGACGGATGTTTTAACTTCTTTCAGAGCATTGGTATTTGTACTACTTGGGGTGGCTGGGATTCAGAGGACGCAGTGATTGTGTGTGTGAGATGCAGTCCTTTGAAGTGAGTGCAGAGGTCTTCTAACCTCGGTTCAGTCCCTCTGCGAGGTCGGCCAGTGAAGGGCGGAAGCAAAAGGAGTTGAGTGACTGCGTCCCCTGGGGATTACAGGGCAAGGAAAAAGTAAAGTCTCTAGTGGGGTTCGATGGAAAAGAGAGCCCGCCCAGACATACCTCCAGACAGTCCAGTGGGGAGGATGTTGTCCAAGTAGGGACAGGACAGTATGTCCTGCACCAGGAAAGAAAAAAAAACAAACCTGATACTGTATGCTTGTTTGGATGGACTAAAGAACCTATATTTCCTATATGTGCCCAGAAATGGATTCTTTGAAGGGTGGACATACCAGAGTCTGAATTTACATTTAAGTTCTAAGGAACGTTGTAATCAAGAAGAAAGTTATTACGCAGAATTTTGAAAGGGGGAAATTAGCATGTTTTTTAAACAGAAAACAGAAGGAGAGGTTTAGTCAAATTCAGGACCTTCTCGAGCATTTTCTTCCTTCTCCCCCTTTGTAATTTAATTTGGAAGATTGAAGGACCTCAGGTACCAGAGATTCCAGCGTCTCCTGGGCCACGGAGGCATAGGAGAAATGATGCCGAGTTATTAATTTAACATGGGAGGCGGAGTGCTGCCTGGGTTACCCGGGCGCTGCCTAATTGGAAAGCGGCGCGGGAGGTCTGGGCGGCGGCGAGGCCGTGGCGCCGGGCAGGGGGGCGGCTGGCGTTGCGCTTCTTGCGGCTTCGCACCGACCCGGCGGGTGGGAGCGTAACGGAGGACGACTGCTGCCGCGCTGTGGCAGCGCAAGAGAGCTGGGAGCACTGACAGCGGCACGGAACGGAACGGGTCGTACCATTTGTACCGGAGCGCGGGTGGCCGCCGGGAGACTCCGCGTCCAGCCCGCGGCTGCTCTGCTGTGCTGGAACCAGAAACAATTCGCGGCAGCGTTGCCGGACCGAGCGACGGCGGGCGCAAGAAGGCGCTGAGACCCGGGCGGTGCCCAGCGCGGGCCTGGCCACCGCGCCGGAGAGAAGACCTCCATCCCGCGCGCCTAGTGTGCGAGCGGGGATAGCAGCGGGGCGCGTCCGCAGGGGCGGGCTGGAAAAAGGCGGGAGGGGGGTTCTTGGCGGGNTGGTGCTGGCAGAGTCAAATGACAAGCACCCTACCCTCAAGCTGCCAGCAATTCTCAGAGCCCAATGATGCATCCCCTCCCTCTCAAGCCTTTGCACCTGCTCATCAGGTAAAATTCTGCCCACTGACATGCTGTGGTTTTGCACCACCAGCCTGCAGCTTGTTAGCAAGTGGTGGATCAGGCTTGTTCCGTGGGCTGTCCATGCTGCTTAACACCCAGAGGCTTTTCCTAAAAAGCTAAAAGACCTGGAAGTTCTGTTAAATGGGGGAAGATGCAACCCTAGCATGATAGCATGGTTTAGAAGAGCAAGTCTTGTCCAGTACCCATGCTTTTTCCTATGCATGGTTTTGCCTTTTCTCCACACAAGCAGCCCAATCCTCACCCTTCTGCTCTGCGTCCCCCACTCAAGCCTGTAACCTTCATAGCCTTCTATACCCAAACTACTCCCCTTCATTCCCATGGGTCTTTATTTTAATCTTATTTTTTTCAACCTTGTCTTCAATTTAGCACAGCATGGAAGGTTTTCCATGGTCTTCACCAGTTGCTGGCTCCTTTTTTTTTTCCTACCAGAAGTAATTCCTTTGGCTTTGACCTGTCTGGAGTCCCTGGGAACACTAAAGCAAGTTCAGAGCGAGCAAGATGAATAACTGGCCAACCATGCAAATCAGGAAAAAAAGGGCTTTCTTTGCACTCCCATCACAAATTGGAGGGTTGCTTTTACAACCACTACCCCAGCTGATGCCTGAACGACCATCTTCCAGTTTGCAGGTACTGTAACAAGGCCATACCATTTAGCACATCCATGGGGCATAGACATGACACCCTTCCCTTGGGGGCAAAGCAGCACAGTTACACTGAAGAAATGGTCAGGCCCTTGACAAGAGTTTAATGCTATTGGAGTTTCATGCCCTTCAGAACAGTGTATTTTCTGATTTATTTTTCTCAGTTACATTCATCTTCATGGGGCTGCAGTTATTGGTAAATGTCCAGGATAGTAATACTTTTATAAAGCATGAATATGCATGGGACAGTTAGTAGAAGTTTGTTCATACCACAGCACTAACAATCTCTGAGTGCAGCACAATTTGCACAAATAATACCGGGCAGAAAAAATAAACAAAACCTAACCAAACCAAACCCCACAAACTAAAGGAAGAGAAAAATCTTATTGAATTTCTTCAGCTTGAAATATTCAAGAGAGCTATTCTCCCATAATATTTGGGGCAAGCACAGTGTCATAAATCTTAGTGCTATTAATCCATAGACTCATTCATCTCTGTTCAGCTATATAAAAGCAATAACCTTGTCACTACAGGAAGGAAGATTGGGCTTCTAATTGCATATAGATTTCAGGAGAGTTCTTATAGTCCAATTTGTAGTTTCAGATATGCGTCTTTGCTTCCCTTAGTCAAAGTCCATGCAAATCTGCCATGCTCTCATATGCTTATAAATGCTGCAGAATCTCAGAAGGAGCCTACTTGGAGCAATTCTGGCAGATAATACACACAGCCATTTCAGTGTTTGCTTTATTAGACAAGCCTATATTTAATACAGACTCATTTGAAACAGTAGGATGATGAAATTTATGGAAACAAAACTATTCCTGAATGTGGGCACACATGCACCCACACACATCACCAATCACACTTTGCCTGATTCATCTGCCTTGACTCTGCAAGTGCTGCCAAATGCATCCTTTGCTCTGCAATTTATTAACAATAAAGGCAAAATAATTGGCAGAGGGCAGGGTCTTCCCTCTCTCACCAGTGCCAAAGACAGGGACGTACAGTATTGGGATTCCAGTTATTTCCAGACTTTACCCAGCCAAAGACTTCTGGAGTCACAGAGCTACTTGTGTTATTGGTCAAACCGGCAAGCCCAGTTCAGCCCAGCAAATATTTAACTGCTCCTCTGACACTGCAGCCAGGCAGGAAGGCAGGATGGAGATGTCTTTGCTCTGTATGCCTTGACATGGCATTGTGCTCTCCACGAGTTTCTGCCTGCATAGTGACCAGGTGAAAGCAGCGTGTTGCTCCTTTGAGCAGCTCAGTTATGCACATGGTGCTGAGTCTCAGAGACGAAAATCACACCCTTAAGCATAAAGGGCCTCCCTGCAGTGCTAGGGGACCCAGGCATAGCAAGGTGTAAAGAGGCTGTGTGTTGGGTGTGTGGGCCCAGGGTACTCCCCAGATCAAGCATCCCCCCTCTCCATGCAGCAGACTCTTGGCACTGGAGGCTGTGGATGTGGCGGGGAGGGGGTTGTACTTTGCACGTGGGCATTGGGACATAATAGAACCAGAACACAATGAGTTGCCATTGAGAGAGTGTCATCCTGTGGGCTATTTTGGATCTCACTTTTTCCCCAAAGTCCAATAAATAGAGTACCCTAAATTTATTTATTTTTTTTTTTTTTTTTTTAGCCTGTGGGACTGCAAAGGAAACCCTGCAAATGGGAAATTCGTTATCTATCAAGACCCAGAGCTTTCCTTGAGTAGGTAGTTCCAGCTGTAGGACTTTCAGGAGATGGATACATTGGACTGAAAAAGTCTGTGTCTCAAGATGAGGAAACACCTCATGCTGTCTGCAGCAGGCAGCACAGCTCCGTGGCTGTGGCTGCTAATACTCCCCATGCTGTTATTCCCCTGATGCACAATGCCCATCACTTGTTGTGGTACTCACCACAACATAAGGCCCATTATGGCCAGAAACAGAGGGGAGCAGCTGTAGTATCAGGTGTTGTTACACCACAAACTAGCTCATAAATAAATAATTATTTGCTTTGGAATTTTCTTTTTTTCCATTAAAGTTTGCTGCATTTAAATTTTTCATACTTCAAGTTTTCAACCGAGGTAAGGAAATAAAAACTGACATTTGAAGATGAGAAATCTACCAAGTTCAAGAATTCCTGGATACAGCTCTGTCTCAGCTCTCTACCACTCTCCATAATGCTCCTGCCCACAATCTTGTCATCTACACGCTTGCGCACATCAAAGTGAAACCGAGAGATAGCTGGCTCTGTGAGTTTGTCAGACTATTTGTGTTGCATAAAAATAAAATAAAGCTTTCAAAGTGCTTACTTCTGATTTTATGTATGCACTTGTTTTGGTTTTTAATGTTTTAATGAAATGAGAAACCAGTATTTCTATTTTTTTTTTTCTGGGTGTTTTTCTGTATTTTTCATTACCCCATGTACCTTTACCTAACCACCACTTATGTGTTCCCTATCTAAGTTAAACATTCCTGTGCTTTTCAGCACCTTTCCAGTGGAGGCTGGCATGAGTGAATGCATACCAGAAATTTTTCTGCTCTCCTAAGAATAATGAAGTATTTAGAAGTGTTTAATTGCTACCTTGAAAGTAGCAGATGCTGGCCTGACCAAAGGGGCTCAAACCTAAAAAGAGCCATGCACTTGATGAACTGAACTGTATTTCTCAGCAAGCCAAATGTCTTATCAAGGACCTCTGGTTTCATTGCACCAGTGAGTGCAATGATCAGCCCCTGATGCTTATTCATCTGTTTCAATATATAAATATTAAGATATAAATATTTATATCTTACATGGGAAAAAGAAAGGCCTCATATTTTATTTTTTCCCTCAATTGCACATACTGCTTCCAGGATTACTGCTCCCAAGATTCTGCAGAAACCAAAGCTGGGGTGAGTTCTGAGTTCAGCTGAGCATAAAAGTTAGTAGTTGCTCTTCATGACAGGGAGAGAATAAGAGAAAACAGTGGTATTGTCCTTAAAGACTTTTTTAATATTAATGTAAAAAAAAAATTACCAACAAAGCAAACAAACAAAAAATAAATCCAGCATGCAAAAAAAGGTAGAAAACTCAGTCTGTACTGAGAGGTGGGGGCAAAACTATTGTCAAAAATATAGATATTTTTAAAATAGAACAGGATTTACCTCTACAAAACAAAATTGTTATTTAAAAACAGATCCTTAAAGGAAGTCCTCCACTAGTATGAAAAGGAATCAGCACTGACATTGAGCAGAGATAATGATTTATCTCAGATGGTAGCAGGGCCAACATCCAGCCTGAAATGGGACCAAGAGCTTCTCTTGGATGGAAGCTCTTCCCACTTCTCTGCATAGTGGTCATCTCCTCCAACCATCAGATACTGGCACCACACCCTGACCTACACCCTCTCACCCTCCTGCTGACCTGCCCCAGGTGCAGCCTTGCTACAGTTTCAGGACTATGCTGGAGGTGTGTCTCTTACATTATGGTGGAGACCTGATGGTTATGAAGAGGTGATGGTTATGGAGAACTGATAAATACAGATTGGGCTCACTGGGAGCACTGGTGTTCAGCCAGACAGCCTACCCTTCCTATTCATACAAGCCACCAGAAATACCAGCTAGACTCATAGCTTGACCTAACAGAGGTCCAGCTCTGGAGAAATGTTCATTGCTACCTCCAGTACCTCCAGAACTACAGAAACCACTCAAACCTTTCACTAACACAATTTTGTCAGTGAAGTCCTGCAAAGAATTTATAATCTCTACAACTGGTGCTAAAATCTGTTCCAGGTATCTATCAAAATATTTACTTTGGAGGTTTTGGACCCCTTTTTTTTTTTTCTAAGTTGTCCCTCAATACCCTTTGCGCTTCTCATAGACATGTTCCGAGCTTCAATAGGATATGCTCTGGTGCCAAGCAGGAGGACCTGATAATGGCCCACAGTTCTCCCTTCCCATGTAAGCTCTTGTGTCTCTTCCTCTGATCCCTTCAAATAAACTTCCTGTCTCATGGCTTGTCTAGAAGAGGCAATGTCCCACTGAGGAGTTAATCTTCACATCACTGGGGGAAGAATTAATACAAGGAAGTCCTGATATCAGTATAGAGTTACACATCTAATGCTCCCTGGGATTTCTGCTCAAAATGCAACTCTTAATTAATTCTAAATGATAAATTCTTCTGGCTTCATTAAAGATGACATCTACAAGAACACTGGTCACATGTGGAGGTTTTCAGCTATTATCGCAAATATCTAGCATAGGAATAACAATGGATTATATATATTCCCTAGAGACATCAGAAGAAATAAATACACTTTGGTATCATGGGTTGTAGAAAATGTCTAAGTAGCATAAATCAGATTAAATATCACAGGAGTTCAGCATTGTAGTATGACCAGCAAAGGAAAGGTGTGTCTGAGTATAAGCAGCCACCAAGGAAGAAAATGCCATGCCTGTATGCATTGCATTGGCCACAGTCAAAGTGACATGACTAATTTTTCTTAAAATACACAGCAAAATAATATAGGAGACTAACAGATTATAATGTTTGCTTTTCAACCTGCACAAATAAAACAAAAAACAAAACAACAAAAACAAAAAAACAAAAACAGGTAGCAAAACCAGAGCAAAAATACACTATCTTTTCACCCAAACACAATTTCTTCTGAAGAACAGAAGTAATTGAGGCTATGGGTTATTGCTCACCTCACATAACTCTGAGAACATAGATGACATTGCCTAATTGGTTGGAAGTCTGATCAAAGGGAAAAAAGCAATGGAGTAGTACTGCTTCTATATCTGGGCTGTTATTAAATGGCAATTTCAACCTATTAGAAGTAGAAAAGGGCACAAGATATAAACCTGGTCCATTATATCAGAGTTTGTATGTAAAATATGAGGAAAGTGTTCTACNGCACAACTCAAGCCCAGAAAGTCTTCTAGACATAATCGTATTTTGAAGGGTATGAGCGTCTTCCATCCTCACTTTGAGCAGCTTCTTCATATCCTGCACCCTTCCTAGTCTTCATTTCAGGTTCATATCCTGAACCAACCTTATATGGCCCCGTCCTGTAGGAGATATTCCGTCCCGCCGCATTGTAGGACACTGCTTTGTAACTGAAAGAGATATACAAGGATGGCATCAGCCGCTGGAGGGTAATTACCCAATGTTGCATCCCGTGTTCCCATTCACTGTTGGATTTTAGGAAGCTTTGTACTTGGAGCCACACAATGAGCTCAGAGCCAACCATCCATGGACAGGCTGCAAGTCTCTTTCATGTTTTTTCATAAACTTCCACTTTTTTTTCCCATGAGTAATTCCTTGGTTGAGTGAAGGATCCACCTAGAATAACCAGCTACTTAGGCATAAAAAGCCCTACCTGATGTAAAATGTAGCTCACCTAAGGTAATCTACACCTGCTGATGATCTGACAATTTGCAATCAAAGTTGCAATTAATGGGCCTGACTTAGAACATTGCAAATTTTAAATTTTAAGGTTGAAATCTCCTGCCCTCTTCATTTGTTTGAAGGTCATGTAGTCAGGGAAGGGAAATGATCACTTCAGGCCCATGATACAGGGCAAACAGGTGTATCATCATGTAACTCTTGCAACAGGGGTATTAAACATAGACATACCCTGCGGGATGCTGGCTGTATGCTATCCTAACCACCAAGGTTTTATACAATACCTTCTTATGTCTACTACAGATAGGCTTACCGGGATTCTTCTGGAATCAGACCTCGGCAAGCAAGGCACATCATGATGCCTCCTACAAGGGACAGGCCACCTGCCACCCAGCCAACAAAAAGTGCTGAGCCAAAGGTGTACCTGCAAAACACAAGGTGCTGGTTAATGCCATGACTGTGGTCCAGCCTGCTTCCTCTGAAACACGACGAACATTGTCATTCTCCCTCTGGCACCACAGAAGTTCCTGTGAGCACAGTGCATCTGCATGCTCATCCTCCATGTTCTCTTTACCTCCTTCTTAATCTGCTTGAACAGAGACATCACAGCCATTTTACTTGGACAAATTATATCCAGTGTAGCTAAGAAAGAGACTCAATAAATCTTCCAAGTCCTGTGACCAGACTAATAAGGACCCAGAGTTTGCCTTTCCTTCATCTGCAGCACACTCTGGCCTTCAGACAGGTCAGCACTGTGAAGTATCCTGAGTCAACTGACGACCTACCTATTCTGGATGTTCTGCATCCCCTGGTACATGTTGGCTGTGGACATCCAGAAGTTTGTGACCAACATGTTGGCAAACACAGACACTCCAGTGATGGCGCACAGGCCTAAGGTGAGACAGAAGGATAGAATGAAACTCACATAGTACAAGCAATCACCTTTAGTCTTAGCTGCTGAAAATATCTAGTAGTGAAGTTTAAAAGATTCATTTTGCAGTGAAAAACATGGACAAAAGATTCCCTATCAGAATTATATTTTCTGAATGGGAAAATACACTTTCTGTCATGTGAAAGAAGAGATACACTTAATTCACAACCTGTTCATCATCAGGTAGCGATGCCTGACTTTGCAAGCAGCCCAGAATACCAGACTCAAGAGACAGGAACTTCTCATCCATCTGCACAGGTGATCATGGTGAAGCCCAGCTGTAGTGTACTCAGCAGATATGTCACTGTCATTTGCTATTTCACTGTTGCGCTCCTTAGTTGAACGATCCATGCTAACAAAGGTGATCATTGTACTGCACACCATTGTGGAAGGAGTTACAAAACCCATGGTCTTGTCAGCGTTTGTTGCCAAAAAATATGGACTCCAGCTTTTTGGGCATCCCAGATCCTATTTATCTCACCAAACACACCAAGACCTCTGGGTCTTTCCTGAAACTCAATTAAGCACCGCACTGGGGAAGGTCTGAGTAATCAGTAACGCCTCAGATCCCCACATAACCTTCACTATGATGGTACTTGAAGTGGCACAGTCTTTACCACTTCTGTGCTAAGAACAGCCATTATTTTGGGAAGAAACACAACCTCAAGCTCAAAGAGGTATGGTCAAGATCCAGGTCCACCATGGCTCATGGGCACTCAACTACTCAGGAAGATGAGATTAAGGACTTTGTTTTGAAATGGGTTAGCTCAACCAAGGGATGTCCCATCTCAAGACTTAGTCACATCACCATTTTATACATGCTCCAGGACAATGGGCTTTTCTAATATCTTAATTGGCCAAATTCAAAGCACACTGACTCAGATGTGTAAACTGGTAGATTTTAAGTGCAAAAATAAAGCTGTGGCAGAAGTTGTTTTCTCTTTTCAACTTGTACTTATTATACATCTTTAAGTAGTGTTGTTCATGTCATAAGCCAACAGAAGAAAAATGCTGTCCAACTATAAGGATTTTAAATATGTACATCCTGCTTCCCTTCATTAGGATATGTATTTAATTTGATTACTTATCTGCAAAAAAAAAAAAAATTAGTTGGAAAACCTGTAAATGATGTACTAAGCATTTGCAGTTTTTAGATAGCTGGGTTGCACTAGGCATTCCTGTAGCTGTCCTGATAACCCAAGGCATTTAAAAAATGTCAAGCTAGGCTACCACAACCCTGAGAGTTTTCATAAAATTATTATGTGTAAAGCCAAACACTCTTCAAAATATAATGTATTTTTTATGTATGTAATAGTACATAACCACAGTGTACATAAAATAAATTAATATATATATATTATTTTTTATTTAAGGGTTGCTTTTTCTGATTTCATGTTCCATCCTATACAACTTACTGTTTTTCTTTTAAGTCAAGAGGTAGAAACCATTTGACTCCAGGAGGACAAGCTGGAAGACAAATGTAAATAACTTCATGCAGGCATCAATACAATGAGTTGCTTCAGAGCATCTGCTACCTGTGACCAGATGTGCATGACGACTTGCCCGGTCCTCAATTCCAGGCAATTGCAATGACTTGCACACAAAAAACACGACACCACCCACTTACCAGCAACAATAAACATGATGCCAGAGGTCAGAGTCATGTTGGCTTTTGCAGAATTCTCCATGCTGCCGATACGGATGCATTTCATAGCAAAAATGCACACAAGGAGGCCAAGGATGCCCAGAACGATACCCACAATCATGAGGGCCCTCACAGCCTGGAACATTGCTGCAAAACAAATGGACAAGAGCCGTGCTAGGTGACTGAAATGAGATTTGTCAGGGCCTGCAAGGTTTTAAAAAATTGCTTCTGTCTAAAAATAAAAATACTATAACAAGAAAACCTTGGAAAAGGAGGACCAGAACTACTCTCAGAGTTATCTGGGGCTCCTCTGGAGATGTGGCTGTTTGTCTCAACTTCCTGAAGTGTCTGATGGCTTAGGCATATTTTTTGTAAATGTTCATTGGCACCAGTTACAATTTATTCATTTGAAATTCATGGAGAGGAGTTGGTGTACAGCTGGCATAAGCATGAATTGTTTCATAACCAAACTGAAAGTTGGGGTTTTTTTCCACCCCAAGCAGCAATGAAAGCATACAGCTTCATCCAGCTATCTGGTATTTCCAACTACTGTGTGACTCTGGATGGAGTTCTGTATGCCCCTGCTTTACAATAAAACGACATGGGAAAAAAAAAATGGGAGAATCACCTTGACAAACATTACACATACACCAAGAGAAAACAACAAAGCTGCAGCAATTACTTTCCCCAACATATCCTTTCAATGGTTATTTATGCCAGTCCAGTCCACTTTAATTAATACAACATACAAATACCCTGGTCTAGCCTGAATTTCTTTAGCAGCCTGCCATCGACATGGGAGTGCTTGATTGGATTCAGACTATGATGATTTTGGGTCACACCTATGGGAGCTGAGAGCTGCTGTTAGTCAGCTGACAGTAACAAAACCCCTCCAGACTCATCTAGGCTGGAGTAGAAAAGTAGAGACAAAAGCAAAAGAAACTTTCACCTTTTAAAATGGACAAGTGAAGGCCATGCATGTGAATACCAAGGCGATTTTCCAACAAGGTGACACAAATCCTACCCTGACTGCCATTCAGTGATGGCCCCAGACTCTTCCCCCAGCATGTGCACATGTCCCTGGAAGAGACAGGGAGGCGACAGTGCTGGCAGAGCACTGGGAGGGGGTGGTTGAAAGTATTTCAAGGGCCACTATGATTTGGCTGTGATGTTTTCCAGCCTCTTCTTGCCCTCCCATGAGTTTTTTTAGCCCTGAGTTTGGCTTTGATGCTCCCTTCACGTGACAGTTCCTCTTCAGTGAAGATGTTGTGTGCTCATGACTGATTGAGAAGGGCAGGCAACATAACTTACAGCCCCAGGGACTTCACTCAGCCTGTCTGTCACTCTTGCTGGGATGGCCAGGGTGCCCAAGAACCCCCATGCAGTCCCACTAGATCAGGAGGCACTGGTGCAATGCAGCACAGGGCAGAACCTTCTGGCCTTGCACAGATCAAGAGAAAGATTTATTAACCCTTCCCAGGAGGGCAAGGGTGGGTGCTGGGGTGCCTTTGTGGGTCTCATTTCTTGTAGGGCACCACAAACTTGAACAGAACTATGCTGGCACCACAAAAAAAACCCCGTGGTCTGCCATCCCACAGGCTGGGAATACACCCCCTTCTCTCATCTGGCAGTCCCACTGGAGCTGCTGCTCTTATGACTCAATTTACCCTTATCAGCTAATAACAAGTGCTAACGAGACTGGGATTTTCAATCTTCCATTCATCAGCCCCCAGGTGAGAGCTCATTAGTTATTATTTAGCAGAGAACAAGAAGCTGATGGATACGCCTTATCAGCCCTCAAAGTTCGTTCATGCAGCACCTGATGCAAAGCAGAAAGCTGAAGAGAGAAGAAAATCACAATACTAATTTGTCTTTACAGTCACTTAAGCTTCTTTGAAATCTGGTTTTGTTTCAGGGCAGGCAGGAGAGGCTGATATTCCAGGTCATAAGACACTATGGATTGTGAAGGAAGGTCACTGTACTCAGAACAGTCCTTCATCCCTAGGATGCTTCCTACAGACCTTATTGTTGCTAGGTGACATCACTATGGTCTTTCTTAACCCTACAAGAAGTGATCCTATAATAAGACCTCACAGAGATATTATGGTTTCCCAGGAGAGATGTTCCCAGTGCCTTGGATGCCTGTGGAAGCATGCAACAGACAGGCCAAGCCAAGATGCTCCTGGGACATTGCACTTCTGTTGGAGCACTGAAGTCCAAGTGTGGTGATTCTCCATTGAAAAGGAGCAATCTGCAGCTGTTGGAAAGGGGAGAGAGAGGAACATAGCATGACACAACAGAAAAAAAAAGGGAAAAATAGCCATCAGCAGTCATTCTGCTCTCCATGAGGCTGACATGCACCATAAACACAGACAGAAAGGAGAGTAAAGTGCTCCCAGATCTGCTGTGGCATGAGGGCATCTTCACTTGGCTCATGGGACTGAAAGTAATTGCTGTTTGGAAAGAGAGTGCTGCAGTTTCAAGTGAATTCTGGCATCCATCAAAAGTCCTCTGAATAGAGACACTTTTCAAAGGTGAATGACCTCCCATAGAAGGAAGGAGTAGAAGAGCTTAGACAAACAAAATGTGAGACTAAGAAAAAAAAAGTCAGGAATACTAGGTAGCAAACAGCCTTCAAGTTAAAGCCAAGCACAGAAACTAGCTGCCTTCATATTTACACATTTTGCATGAGGTAGATAACTTTGCTTCATATTGAACATATAGGAATGCTAATTTTGCACACCTGCTTTCCATACAAAGGGATAGCGCACACAGAAAATAGTAAAAAAGTAAGCTTACTCTCCAAAATAAATGTCAGTGATCTAAAACCATACTTTACATGACTGTTTACATGTGATATAATTGAATTTGAAAGTTTGTCTTTTTCCCCAGTGTTGCCGTGAATGGTGAGAAGTGAATGAAGTAAAACAACTTCAAGAATTCTAAACCTGCAATTCTTTTACAAAATACAGCAGTGGAAATCTACTTTTATGACTAGTTATTGTTAATGGAATATAGAAATGGGGTTTAAGTTAATCAAATTCAAGCAGGGAAATTCCTTCTTTATATTTTAAGGCAGTCATCAATGAAATGAACACATAAAGAGAACAAAACCGACAGAATATCTCCAAGACAAAACAGAATGTCTGCGACTCTTTTGCATGTTTCCTTACTGTTACACTACATAAAAATAACATAAAAAGTAAAATATCGATTATGATAACTTGGCATCAAAATGATGATTACCACTGCCTCATTTTTTATAACACAAACATCTACACACAGCATTATATGTATATATAGACCAGCATCTACATATAGGTTAATAAAGAGATTTTTAAAAAAAATCTTTAAAACAAATGGTCCCAGAGGAAAAGTTACTCCAAACATAATTTTTGATCTTCCAAATGAGAAAGAAGTCACCAGCAGTCCAGAGGCTGGATACACAGAAACATTTATTCTATTTCATCCCTTTTCTGGAAAAGCAAAGACCATGGCTAACACACACCTTCCTGCCTTGCAGCAGGGAAACAAGGTTTGCATCCCTAAGTTTCCAGGGCTGAGCACCCACATCACACTCTCTTCTACACCAATCGACAGATGCAAAAGACCTATGTACAGAGTGCTTGCTTGTGCCTATTTGCAATGGTGCACTAAGAGTGAAGAATACTCTCATGACCGTATTTATTGCTAGCTGGCAGGGCACAGGTACAAAAGGTCACAGGAAGGCTTGGGGAATTGGGCTGGCTGCTCCTCTCCCATGGGTCCAGATAGCTTGGGACCACTGGAATACCTTTGCTTGTATTGCAATGGGAAAACCAGCTCTTTTTGTAAAGTAAGCAAGAAAATGAGAAAGTAATATCCCTCTGCAATCTGTTTCTGTAACATGAAGTGACTGTGTGCACCTCTCCCCTTCTCTCTTTTCCTACATGTTCTGCTCACAGGCAGAATTTTACATTCATTTTTCTCTTTAGAAAAAACAAACAAACAAACAAAAATTGTTTTCTGTAGAAACCATTATCTTGATAACAACGCAAAATTCCATGCAGCTGTTTTCCTTGTGTTTCAATTCAAAGGGACATAATATCTGTGTGTTTAAACATGCTCAGTCTCCTCACATAAATGGAGCTGTGCTGATTTATGCCAGCAACAGGGCTGAACCTGTGATGTTCATCCCAAGATCACATACTCATGCTGCAGTTTATAACCTCCACTGAGTAAATGTATTATTTTTATAACAAATATGCACATATTTTTATGCTCGTACACTGAATAGCCTGGAATTTTATTCTGAATAAAGTGTTTTATGTTAGCTGCTCCTGCTTTTGGATGAAAGCTGTGCAGAGCTGCAGGAGAGCTCCTGAGTTATATCTTATATAGCTTTTTGCCCCTACCTGGCAGACCAAGAATGGTGAAATATGGCCGGCACTCTGTAAAGCCAGAGCTCTGCCGCACGCAGCTCCTCCACAGTCCCTGATACTGGAAGACGGCCGTGACCGGGTTGTCATACAAGTCCTGCGTGCTCCACATATCCATGGCAGTGGATACAATACACCCTGCAACACCCAACGATGAAACAATGAACCCCATCACCTGGCAGATGGTTGTGGACATGATGTCTCCCCCAGAGAAAGGAGGTGAAATAGCCCTGATGAAGCCGCAGACCTAATGGGAGCACTGAAGTCCTCTTGACTGAACCACCAGAAATGCAGCAGCTCTTATCAGATGCTTTCCATTGAGCGGTGTGTTTGCTCAAAGTGTTTTTGCAAGATAGTCCAGTTTCACTCTCGTCGGGTAGGTTTGTGTTGGCAGGGCCAGAGATATGAGCTTTTGTCCTGCAGAAGTGCTTGTCCTTCCCCACCTAAGCAGCCATGTTCCACCTAGTGTTGGTAAACCCACTTGGAACATGTGTCGTCTCCCCACTGAAACCCCTTGCTGCTCATCAGGCTTCTCCTGAATGCTTGTCATGGTGCAAATGTGCTGCGAGTAGCAGAGGGAAGGATCATGTTCCCAGGTGAACTCAGCACCTAGCCGAAGTCACCACCTTCCTGGCCCTCTGCTTATGCAGAGGAGGAGTAGATATGCCATCAAAGAGAAGGACATCTCTACACTCAGCCACCCATGCAGGTGCCCGCACAAGAGGCATGGTGATAGATAGGGATGCCAATGGTGAGCTCTGTGGATGTGTGGTCACCAGCTCAACTCAGGAAACAAAAAGGGATATGGCTGCTACTTGCACTCACTTCAAGCATCACTGAGGTTCCCTTGGAAGCTGACCATGGTATAACCCAGGGCACTGACTCAAGAACCCCAAACTGATCCAGCAAATTTCCTGCAACCCTGTTCTCCTCCTTTCCTCATCCCCATTACATGGCCTCACTGAAATGCATGTGGAGAGAAGGAGAGGGAGGGCACAGGGACATTTGGAAAGTGCCTTTTTACAGATGCTTGTCTGTATTGACTGGGAGAATGGTTATAGAAAAAAAGAGCAAAGGATATAAAAATTAGAACACTAATTATCTCTTTGCACAGTGGTGAAGTGCTGAGTTTGGAGGGGCTGTATATATTTACTGTGACACTGCCAGCAAAGCACAGTGAATTACAAGGACCTTCTAGATTTCACACTCATCTAATCTCATCTACTCTCATCTAATACCCTGCTCCAACTGGTTTACTTTAGCCCTGATCTAGAAACAAATCCCAGCTTTAACCTGTCCTGATACCACTCTGTGTCCCAGGCACTGCCAATACCATCACCTGTTTATGAAGCCATGTGAAAGCCATCAGGAAGAAAGGAGGGGCTGATTGCTGTGGATAGATGAGTTACAATCCAGTAATTGCAGATTGCAATGCAGTAAATACAGAAATTGCATTCAAATTTAATAATTTTCACATGACCTAATACAAAATCTGGCAAGTTTATATCAGCTAAATCCAACATCTCTAAAGATCAGCAGTTGCCAGCCAAATAATAGCATGAACAGAAACCACAGAACTGAGCCCTCAAAAACCAGAGGTGGTAAGAGCTGTTTAATCTCAGTGATGAAGAAGCCATGCTGGCTAATATTTCCTCATCTTGGATAATGCTTTGTGATAAATCAGGACTGAAGAGGACAACAAGGTGTGGGAAGGACCTAGAAGCCAGAAGAACAATAAGTGCTGACACAAATAATGTGTCCAGCTCTCCATCGCACCCTCCACTGTCCCACAGACAGAATTTGTTCTGTTCTAGAAAAGATGGTTGCCCCCAAGCCCTGATGCTGTTCCACAGCTCTGCAGGAATCCTCCCTTTCTTCATGCCCTAGGACTCGACTCCTTCTTGCCACCCAGTGGTAAGAGACCATATAGCTTTTTTTCCAGTCCAGATCACTTCAAATTATGTATGTCTCACGAGCAGCTATTCCTCTGGGACATAGTCCCTAATCCTACGTGTGATGTCACCCTCCAGCACTAGCAGAGCTGCACATAGTACGGCCTCAATGATTAGTTACAGCTAAAAATCACCCCTGGGGAGTAAAAAGATAAGGGGGGGGGGGGGGGG
>VYZU01028647.1:17219-45655 GCA_013401355.1 Ceyx cyanopectus
GGGGGGGGGGGGGGGTGTATGTCTGGAGAATTTCTAATTTACTGGGGGGTTTTTTCTGCTACATTGAACATCTTGGTGGCTGCATGAATACCAGTGGAGGCCTTCCCATGCACCAAGACTTTAAAGTTTGCTTTGCTGAGACGGGAGCCACCACCCCTTCCTCTAACTGTTTCTGTTGATCTCAGCTACATGAAGCTGGAGCAGCACTTCAAGCCAAAGGGCTCTCTTCTCTTCTCTTCTCTTCTCTTCTCTTCTCTTCTCTTCTCTTCTCTTCTCTTCTCTTCTCTTCTCTTCTCTTCTCTTCTCTTCTCTTCTCTTCTCTTCTCTTCTCTTCTCTTCTCCTTCTCACCCTCTCCACATTTTCATATCCATAAATCCCATTTCTCCCATAACACACTGATTGGAAAGACAGAAATGACCTGAATTGCCCCTGATTGCACCCTGAGCCAGTGCTGCCTTGCCATATATTTATCCTGCTGCTATCCTGAAGGATGCCCCTTCTTATCATCCTTCTTACTCAGGGGCATTGAAACCCCAGAACAATGGTGGTATGATCTAAAAATATCATCAACATTCTCCAAGTATGCAAGGATGCCCAGACAAACCAATTTGTTGTTGAATTGGAAGGTCAGATTGAATCATGTCTCTGAAAAAGATAAACCAGAAAGTGTTGCATATTCCTCCCTACCCCCAAGAAACCTCATGCGTGCTCCCCACAAAAATGAAGCCGAGAAAGCAACTTTAGTAACAAGGGTCCTGCTGCAGTCCTTAGCTAAGAGACAAACACCCAGCCATGCTCAGCACTCCAGATGTTGTAATCTTTGAAAGATTATTGTGCTTTGTTGGTGTTTGTATTTGCTCATCCCAAAGAAAATTGCCTGAGGTGCTATCCAGCAACCCCAGCAGCAGTTGCTTGCCATTTCTGGAGGCATATCGCTTTTGACACCAAACTGGGAAGAGTGGCTGACACAGCAGCAGGCTGTGCTGCCATCCAGAGAGACCTGGACAGGCTGGAGAGCTGGGCAGGGAGAAATTTAATGAAATTTAACAACAACCTCATTTGTCCAGCACCCACCTTGTAACAGATGATCACTTGGAGTTTTATGTGGACTGTTGGTTCAGAGCACAACATGAAAAGTGTTTGGGGGATAGGACAGCTGTAGAGCATGTCTAAGCATGTCTGTCTCATTTCCAGCCACCTCTGGAAGATATTTACAGTCAGGGGTGGTTGAAGGATGAGGATCTGTCTCCAAACACATGCATGTTGTTCAGTCTCTAGCAAGGTGGTTGAATGCTTGGGCCAGAGGGCTAACCACTCCATATGGCAATGCTAAGCAGGATCGAAGGAAGGGACAAGGTGTAGAAACAGCTCTTACAAAGGCCGAGCTTCCTCACCAAGAAGCAGAGAACAGGGATCCTGCTCTGAGTATCGGGTCATCTCCAATGGTTTACCCAAACTGGGAAAAGGAGGGGTACTTTGTGACCACTCCCCTCTGCAACTTTTTTTTTTTTTAGTTCATACTTACTTTATCTACCCAGGTGTGGACTGTATATTATCTCAAAACCGTTCACTGGGCCCATTGCAACTCCTGAATGTTATCACTGCCTCTCCCATAAAAAATCTCCTACAGCTCATGTTTACTTTAAAATTTGCAAATATAGCTCACACCCTGATAGTCAGTTCCAGCTTGTTGAGACTGAAACAAGGCAAACCCACCCTTCTGTCCTTCCATTCCTGTGATGGCCATAACCTCCAGAAGTGTGTGATACATAGTATGATAAAGGCTAACTGACCTTTCTGAAACTCAACAGGGAAAAGGTGTCATAGCTCAGATTCACTTTACCCTGTTGGTCTTCACGTGGTTCAAAAGACCTTTGAGGTCCCTCAATAGAGCTGGAGTGTATAAAACTAAGTCCTCCTGTAAATGCCTATGAGCTGTAGTACAGCTCCACATCTCCACAGACTCTTGTCATTTCCCTCACTTTGTTCCTTTTCTGTCCCTCAACCCATATCCTGTAGGATTATTTTTCAGGTCTCTTGTTCTTTCATGTAAAGGCACAAGGCAGTAAGTAGCAAGGATGTGATGAACACATCAAGCTTCCTCAGATCCTCTGCTGGGCTCTGCCACTGATGTCAGTGGGGATCAGGGTGTCTGAGACCTAAGGGTCTCATGTTACTTCTTTCCTCATCCTCACTCCTCTGTCAGCTCCTGCCATGAGTGCAAACCCACCACAGCCTCACATGTGCCCTTAGCAGATTATATCAGATCTCCAACCCAGTTACAGTAGATACCTACAGACATTTTTAAAATTGGAAATTAACTATCTGGGTTATAGGGTATTAAATAGCAAGGGGAGTTTGAAAGAGGATCATGACATAGCACTTAGCAGTCCCCATCCTTACAAACATTGGGCATGAAACAATTCCAGGGAGCAGAGAGACCGTTTGGCTGCCCTGTCTCCAAAATCTCTAGAGCAAGGGTTTTACAAGGGTTATGTCACAAATGTGTGTTGGTTGTATGAAATAATAGGAAACCTTTTCAGAACATACATACAGAAGAAAAAAATCCAGAGACACCAACATTAAATCCATCTAGACATTAATTCTCCTCAGGGAACATCTATGCATCTTTGCTACCTGACAGCATTTGTTGTATACACGTCTGGACAGTCACAATTACATTCCCATGGGCTACTTTTACTCTGACTCCTCTAGCAACACATACCCTTTTACTAGTTGAAGTTTAATAGGATGCACTCAGACTTCCAAAGTTTGCTGTTGGAAAAGCAAAAATACTCTTTCATGCCACCAACATTTTGTTCCACAGCAGAGAGATGCCCTAGCCTTTCTGAAAGGGTCAAAAGGGGGTTTGGATTGAGAACAACATGTTCTTTCAAAAACGGCTGAACTAGTCTAGCTGAAGAGGTGTAGGAAAAAAGTAACACACAAAAAAAACCAAAACCAAAAGAAACGAACAAACAAAACAAAACAAACAAACAAAAACCAAACAACAACAACAAAAACCACCACGAAATCAAGACCGACAACAGGAAAATTACTGCCCATGTTATTGTAGTTTAGCAAACTTGTAAGCAACTGTAAAATGGTCCTTTTAGCAGAAAGTATCTTGTGACTTATACACTACATATAATCATAGAATCATAGAATGATTTGGCTGGAAGAGACCTTCAAGATCATCAAGTCCAGCCATTAACCCTACACTGCCAGGGTCCCTAAATCATGTCCCCCAGCACCATGTCTACGCAATTCTTAAATACCTCCAGGGATGGGGACTCCACCATCTCCCTGGGCAGCCCATTCCAATGTCTAACCACCCTCTCTGTAAAGAAATTATTCCTGATATCTAACCTAAATGTCCCCTGGTGCAACTTGAAGCCATTGCCCCTCATCCTGTCATCTTTAACTAGGGCGAAGAGGTCGACATCCACCTCCCTATAACTTCCCTCCAGGTAGTTGTAGAGAGCAATAAGGTCCCCCCTGAGCCTCCTCTTCTCCAGACTAAACAATCCCAGCTCCCTCATCCTATCCTCATAGGAGAAACTCTCCAGTCCCTTCACCAGCTTTGTTGCCCTTCTCTGAACCCATTCCAGTATCTCAACAGTCTTCCTGTAATGAGGGGACCAAAACTGGACACAGTACTCAAGGTGAGGCCTCATCAATGCCGAGTACAGGGCTACAATCACCTCCCTGCTCCTGCTGGCCTCACTGTTCTTGATACATGCCTGGATGCTGTTGGCCTTCTTGGCTGCTTGGGCACACTGCTGGCTCATATCTAGTCGGCCGTCCACCAGCACTCCCAAGTCCTTCTCTGAAGTGCAACTTTCCAGCCACTTCTCCCCAAGTCTGTAACGCTGCAGGGGGTTGTTATGACACAAATGCAGGACCCTGCACTTGGTCTTGTTGAACCTTATGCAGTTAGTTTCAGCCCATCGCTCCAGCCTGGCCAGATCCCTCTGCAGAGCATCCCAACCCTCAGGCACATCAACACACCCACCCAATTTAGTGTCATCTGCAAACTTGCTAAGGATGCACTCCATCCCCTCATCAAGGTCATTGATAAAGATATTGAAGAGTACTGGTCCTAACACTGATCCCTGGGGAACACCACTGGTGACCGGGTGAACTACCAGCCTTTTACAGCTCAGCTATTGCTATTTGTCTAATATCTGTGTGTTCAAATTCAGATTGTGTCCTCCAGACAATCACAGTATAAGGTCTGCCAACACACCAAAGCAAGCAACAGAAAAAAAAACAACAAAACAAAATCAGAACAAACAGGCTTAGTTCTCAAGGGACGTATTTCAACACAACTGACTGTTTATAGCTGAGTAGCAAGGGTGAGCCATAAACTACCTGTGTTATTTCTCATTTTCAACTATTATCTTGATTTTTCCTCAATCTAACTGAAGCTAAAATTCCCACTAAACTGAAGACAGATGATGGGCAAGACAAGCTTAATCTTTGCTATGGGAAAGAGAAATTGAGAAAAAAATATCCTCAAAACCAGAACTTCATTGATATACCAGGTCACCTCACTGCTTTGCTAGAGTCCTATTATTTTTATTCACTCCAGCATATTGTTCCCAATATAAATTGCCATTGTCAGAATAATAAATAGGGTTTTATAATGGAAATGCTCACAAACCATTAACTATGGTTTGGTTAGCAAGGAGGGTTTAATGGATATCAAGGTGCAGTATGGTTAAAATAAACACTAGGATTATCTGCTTAAATAATATCTTAGCAAATTAATAATTTGGGGTTTTAGTATCATTTTTCGTCCCCCGTGGTTGGGATACCATTGCCCTTTGCAGGTGGCAGGGGGAAAGTAATACTCATAGGAACAGATGAATTCAGGAGACAGAGCCAATCTATAAAGCACAGAAGTGGGATGCTTGTTTTTGTACCAGCTTCTCTAGAGACTGGAAATGTCAGATAATATATAACAAGAGGTGAAATATGAGTTGGGGGGGGGGGTTGGGGGGGCGCTGCATGGCAAGCAAGGTAGTGACTTGAGAAGAGCAAGCACTGTTCATTAAAAAGAAGGGGGGAAAAAAAATGCATCCCACTTTGTAGGGCAGTGCTGATAGCACCGATCACAAAAAAAATCTCATCAGGACAAAAGCACATAAATATTCATACATCTACACACCATCAGGGAAGGCACTGACTCGTCAACACCGCTGAGGATAAGGAGAGTAACTTTGAAGGGTTCAGAGTCCCATCCACCATTGTTTTTAAAGGTTGTGCTTTATTATTTGGTCTTTTTTTGTTTTTTGTTTTTTTTTAATCCCTTCTTAAAGGTTATTGCAATAATCCAAAAAAAAACAGATGGTAATTCCACTCAAGATGACCGGTTGAGACAGGCTGATCTCCTGCAGCTCTCCTGCTAAATGAAGGAAATCCATCCTCCCACCATTGCTGTGTATTTCCATTTAAGAAATTTACTACCCACTACTCTGGAGGTTTAGGAACTGCAAAACAATCACTAGAGGGTTTTTTTTCTGTAATGTAAAACAATGGAGGTATTTTTGAAAGAACAAAACTTGACAATTCTCAAATATTCTGGTTTCTTCAAAGATTAAAGTTGTTCCCAGAGCTGAGCACTTGAAAAGTTTAATTGCTTCTTCTGCAGAGTTACATTTACTGTAATTTTAAGCTTTTAGAGTTGAAGGACTGAGGAAGTTCTGCAGTGTAGGTATGTGTGCATGGGGAGGATTTGCTTTTTACACTTCTATGGCAACTTTTTTACCTATAACTTCTTTACCTATAAGCAACTAGCCTGCTAGAGTCAAATTTTACCAAATTGTCCTACCCCTTGATGCACACATTTTCCCATAGTGAAACTGCTCATCTTTGCTGACTGTGACAGCAGAGAGTACAAGCCCTGCCCAAACATTCTTCTTTGGATATATCACCCTCCATTTTCTTGTACTTGCTACAGGTCTAGGGGATGCACAACTGGATGCCCAGGCAGGATCAGGTCCCTGTCCTTCTAGGAAAATTAACATCTGCACCTCAGGGTCTATGTGAACAAACAGGGGTATTCAAAGACATGGCTCCAGCAAGAGCAAGATGCTCCCAGGCATCCACAGCACCTGCATGGGGATGCTGCAGTATGGCTAACACCAGGCACCATCTGGGAATGAGGACCCAGAGATAAGTGACATGGAAATACAGCTCAGGGCATGAAACACCCTTCCTACTGGTATCTGAGCTGAATTTAATAATAACAGCTGAATTAGGTTATACTGGTTTGATTTGCACGAAGACTACTTGTGAAGGAAGCAATTTCTGTGCACAATGCTTATTCCTCTGTGTTTTGGAAGCGCTAGTTTGCAGAAGTTCTGTAATGATTTGCTGATATAATTGGCTTCTTCCCTCCATTCTTGCTGTGTAAAAGCACAGAGGCTAGATTGATGTAGTGGTCTAAGTGCCTTTTTTCTCACCGTATTAAGGCAAGAAGAAAACCCAGACAATCCTGTTGTAACCTAATTGTTTGCACCCTTAGATATCCTGGGCACAACCAGGACAGGAATGATACCCATGGAACAAAAAAATGAAACCAAAGGAAAATTAGGGAGAAATTCAGCTTGGTGGTGTTAACCTGTACAGAAATACAGTGAGCTGTACTGTGACATATCCTTTTAGAAAAGGATCTTCTCCAATGCCAGGAATATTAATGGTTTCTGGTGGGAAGCCATACACAGCCATGCAGCTAGGTTAGGTGTGTATACCTAACCCACACATGGCACAGGGGACAGATCATCCCCAGAGCAGCCACTGGCCTGCATGTATTGTCTGGACAACACCTCAGGAACTCGCTGCAATGAGTTTTACAGGACCTCAGCTTGGCCAAGTGAGGGAGTTTGGGATACCTCCAAAGAAGCTGTCATCTAAACAAGGTGAGTTTCTGAGGTACTTTTTAGTTAAAATTTGGGTTTCCTGCTCTGCACCAGAAATCACACATCACCACCACTCATGCACAGCTTTTGGCACATGCCTATGGCTCTGCCCTCCCACCTCTTTGCCTTCGTCACCAGCAAGCCCTACCTGGCAGCCCCAGGATGGTGAAGTAGCCACGGCATTCAGTGAAGCCAGAGCTCTCCCGGACACACGTGCGCCAGAGGCCCTGGTAGTTGAACACAGCCGTCACTGGGTTATTGTACAGATCTTGAGTGCTCCACTGGTCCATGCATGTTGATGCGATGATGCCTCCTATTCCTAAAGCAGACACCACAAACCCCATGGACTGGCATATTGTCACAGACATGGCGCCAAGCACTTGGTAGTCAAGTCCTCAGCATGCACAAGCCTCCACAAGCTGTATCTGGGGCAGGCAGCAAAGGCAGAAGGGACTTTTAGCTGGACGCACAGCCTACGTCACAGACGAGAGTCAGGAGAGGTCAGGTCTGCACCATACAAATGTATCCTTTCTCTTTATTTGTTTCAGTAAGATAATTTTCCTCACTCAGTACCAAGAGCCATTTGTTAAGCACAGAGTGAACGCCTCAGTCTTTGTTTACCTTCTCCCTCCAGGCAGAGGTGCAGCTGGTGCAGGGCAGACTGGGACCAGCAGGTCCCTCTGGAACAGCCAGTGGGGAGCTTCTGCAGAAACAACTGTGCACTCCAGGAGACCAAGAACAGAGATGCTTAAAGCAGATGAAATAGATAAAAATTATGAAGAACCCATCCTGTCAGGGGTGATGGTTTTGAGCCAAGTAGAGAGACATTCATTAACATGCTTCTATCTGAGGATGTCTGCTCAACCAAAACATTTAAGCAAAATATAGTATATAAAAGGATAACAGCAATGGACAGCACACCAATACTCAGATGGACCTTTCTGCTTGGTGAGGTTCAGCTGAGATCCTACAGGAAACGCAGTAGCTACTGAGAATTGAACCTGCAACTTTGGGAGGACTATGTCTGTCAGGCAGATTAAGGCAGAAAAGTGATAGCAAAGGTACATTCTTATTTGCAATTACTTTATCCCCTTCATCCAAATACAAATCTGAACTTCTTTAGATGAACAAAGAATGAGGTCAAGGGAGGCGTGTTGCTATGTATTATTGCAAGATGAGCACCTAAGAGACCTGACCTACCACAGAATGTTAGAGAATCCCTTAGAACAAAAAACCACTTTGTTGGGCAATGTCTTTTTTGCCTATTTTTCTACATCCCTCACTATTTCCTTCCTAGTCAAATTTTCCACTGGTTCCACCCTGTTGCGGTTGGAGAGTAAAGGAAGATGTTGCTGGAGAGCTGTTCTTCATGAGAGGGAAGAGATGATATTTCATCAATGCCAAACTCACACATGGTATGTGGAACATCCAGGAAGGGACCTTCAGAAGAAACAGAGCCTGGTGGAGTGACATATTGGTGGTGGAAGTAGAAGGTCATCAGGAAGTATGAAGAAATGGTCCATTATCATCTGGTTATATTTACCCTTGCTCAAGGACCATTGGGTCTCTCCCAGATGTTTGGTCTTGTGTGTGGATGGACTTCCCTGTGAAGCTGCTTCTGAAGAAGATCCAACTTATTGTGAGAACATAGTGGATGGTTCCTAGACATTATTTTATTTCTGTGTATTTTTGAGAGAATGATGCAAGCTGGAAGGGACTCTTGGGAAGTCATACAGTCCATTCCCACACCCAAATCACGGCAACTCTACTGTTCATAAAGCTCTGACCTGCCATCAGACAGCATCTATGAAGGAGATGTCTTTTTCACTAAAGATAATTTATTCCAGAGTCTCAAAAATAAATTCTGAAAATTTTATGCCTAATACTGAAATTCATTACACATCATCCATGAAAAGCATTGCCTGTAAGTAAATACCAAACAGGGAAAAAATAGCGTTCTGTATTACCAAGAGTCCTCTGGCTTAAATATGGCATTTATTCATTTTTCTTGTTTTCCCCAAAATAACAGTGTTAGTTCTTCATGTACACTTTCACAATTTACTCTGTGTCCCAGATTCCCTTTTGGACATAGTGATACCTAGTCCTGGTGACACACCTCACTTGCTGCATGTTGGGGCTGTAATTACTTCTGGTATCGGTCAACAGAGATTAATCACAGAAAGCTTTCCTGCTCTCACACACCTAAATATAGAGCCTATGACCAGAGTGCAAATACACTCCCTGTGTTTGTCATAGCCAGGGATCATTTTCAATAAATGAACTAAACAGATAAATTCACCTTGGTTTCAATCAACATGGGAGACCTGAAAATTAAATCTCCATTTGGTGCACCTCAGCCCCTGTGTGAGAATCACAGAATCAGAGAATCACAGAATTACAGAATGTTAGGAGTTGGAAGGA
The DNA here is from genome assembly GCA_013401355.1 of Ceyx cyanopectus. NCBI lineage: Eukaryota > Metazoa > Chordata > Aves > Coraciiformes > Alcedinidae > Ceyx > Ceyx cyanopectus. The sequence continues at coordinate 26,568 of VYZU01028647.1, forward strand.
ACCTAGAAGATCATCTAGTCCAACCCCCGTGCCACAGCAAGATCATCTAGACCAAGTCGCCCAGAAACAGATCCAGGCGGGTCTTAAGTACCTCCAGAGGTGGAGACTCCACAACCTCCCTGGGAAGCCTGTTCCAGAGCTCTGTCACCCTTACTGAGAAAAAGTTCTTCCTTGTGTTTACACTAAATTTCTTGTGCTCCAACTTACTCCCATTGCTCCTTGTCCTGTCATTGGATGACACTGAGAAAAGTCTGGCTCCATCCTCTCTACACTCACCCTTAACATATTTATAAACATTAATGAGGCCTCCCCTCAGTCTCCTCTTCTCCAGGCTAAAGAGGCCCAGCTCTCTCAGACTCTCCTCAGAAGGGAGATGCTCCACTCCCTAATCATCTTGGTGGCCCTGCACTGGACTCCCTACAGTAAATCTCTGTCTTTTCTGAATTGGGGTGTCCAAAACTGGACACAGTACTCGGGGTGGGGGTCTCACCAGTGCAGAGTAGAGGGGGAGGAGAATCTCCCTTGACCTGCTGGCCACACTTCTCCTAATGCATCCCAGGATGCCATTGGCCTTCTTGGCCAATGCAAGGGCGCATTGTTGGCTCATGGTCATCCCCCTGGCCAACAGGACCCCCAGGTCTCTTTCTCCAGAGCTGCTCTCTAATACATCAGCCCCCAGCCTGTACTGATCCATGGAGTTGTTGTGCCCCAGATGCAGCACCTTACACTTGCTCTTTTTAAATTGCATTCAATTTCTCCCTGCCCAACTCTCTAGTCTGTCCAGGTCTCTCTGGCTGGCAGCACAGCCTGCTGCTGTGTCAGCCACTCCTCCCACTTTGGTGTCATCAGCAAACTTGTGAGGGTGCTCTCTACCCCCTCGTCCAGGTCATTGATGAATATATTGAATAATATTGGACCCAGCATTGACCCTTGGGGGACTCCACTAGTCACAGGCCTCCAGCCAGACTCTGCTCCACTGGCCACTACTCTCTGAGCTTTGTCCTTTAGCCACTTCCCAATCCACCTCACTGCACCATGACTCAATCCACACTGCTTAAGCTTGGCTGTGAGGATCCCATGGGAGACAGCATCAAAAGCATTGCTGAAGTCAAGGAACACCACATCCACTCACCTTCCCTCATCTATCCATCTACTTATATCTTCATAAAAGGCTATCAGATTAGACAAGCATGATTTCCCCTTACGGAATCCACGTTGACTACCTGTGATAAGCCTCCTTTCCTCCATATGCTTAGAGATGGCAGCAAGGACAAGTTGTTCCATCACCTTTCCAGGGATGGAGGTGAGGTGAGATCATGGTCCTGAGATCACACACAGATCTCTAGTTCATCCTGTTTGTTCCCCATGCTGTGTACATTTGTGTACAGGCATTTTAGTGAGTTTGCAATGTTCAAGAACCTCCTGACTGGTACCAACCCTGAAGTAGAAGTGGGGATGGCACAACACCCCTCAGATGTCTCCAGCCCACTCCCCAAAGGACAGGCATTTCCCCCCTCCCCTCTCATATCTAGTTTAAAGCTCTATCAATATGCCCAGCCAATTTATATGACAGAATCCTCCTTCCCCTATGAGAGAGATCTACCCCATCTGATGCCAGCAGACCAGGCGTCATATAAACCTCCCCATGGTCAAAAAATACAAAATTCCAATGGTGACACTAGTCTCGCAGCCATGTGTTAATGTCATGTATTTTCCACCCCTTGTCTGTGTTTTTCTCCTCTATTTGAGCGATTGATGAAAAAGCTACCTGTGGAAGCATTACATACATGCAAAGGGACATATCTAAGGTAAATCATCACTCCATTTATTTCAGTGACTATGCCAATTTACAGCAGCCAGAAGAATGTTGTTCCAGTGCATGAGTAGTATCATGCACAAACAAAAATTTCATAATTGTACCCAAAGGACAGATTTACCAACTGACAGCATTTCAAAGTGAAAATAATCAAGAACTGATCTTCAACCATCTGAACTTACCAACTTGATGAAAGAGTACCACTTACTTCCCTCACTCAGATCTCACCAGCACCTTTAAGAACTGTTTCTCATGTTGAAGTGCGAACTGCAACTCTCATACAGGTCATCTAGGGGGATCAACTACCATCCTGGGCTCTTGCCTTTGCTGTTTCCTATTCTCTGCCCACTTTTCACAGTGCCTCTCATCTGAGCAATTCCTCTTTGATTTCCCATCATATATATAACACATCATACATATAACACTGGAATATAACACATTCTGCCTTACTTACTTTGTCTGTAAAAACATTCCAAGATTGTTGTTTTCCCCATATAAAACACTGGTTCATCTTTCAGTAAACAGTGTTAGACTAAGGTTTGTTATGAAAGGCAGGCACTTTTAATCAGCAGGATTTGTTCATTGTAAGGGAGTAAATAAATTTAAATAACACCCCCAAAAAAAAGGAAAAAAAGAAAGGTGAAAAGTGGCTTTTCTTCATTTTTTGTTACTTAATTTACTATCTTAAAGCGAAAAATTAAGCTCATCTCAATCCCTTTCCTAGGTTACATTTCTTCTAGAAAGCAAATAATTTATTTTTTTATTTCTAAAAAAACTGAAAGAATGCCAGTGTAAACCTCTTCTAACAGCTGCCTCCTCCACTAAAAAAAAACAGTGGGAGATGAAAATGTCTCCTTTAGGTCAAAGGTCTTGCAGCATCACCACTTAGGATAAAAAGTACTGCACCAGAGCAGAACTCTATAGAAGCATATTTCTAAATGTGTTTTTGATGCTACAAATTTAAAGTATAAATATGTGCCTGTGAATATTCGTGTGCTTGGTAAACACTGCCAAACCTCAACAACAATTTAATTTTTATTTTTCCACCTCAAATAGATCTAGTGATTCTGCAGACAGGAGAAGTGAGGTGACTGTAGGCAACATTCAGCCTGGGATAACCCATTTTCATAGTTTCCCTGGGTGATTAACTCCTGTGAATTTTCCAGAATAACAGCTTAGGAGGAAGGACAGGAGAAGCTGAAAGTACAATACTCAGATGACCTGGCGTTTGCCTACCTGCAGAGGTTCATAGCCTGTGTGCTGTATCACATGCAAAGATATGGGGACAGAGAAACACAACTTGCCTCTTTTCAGGATAATACCCATAAGGGGACTTTGGGAGAGATAGCCTAATGCTTGCTGGGTAATGTTCACCCATGCTGGCCAGGCCACTGCCTCGTCCTGCTGCTTCTGTTTGAAATTGAAGTAGAAGGAGAAAATATTCCTTGTGCTGATATAGCAACCCTGGAGGAAAATAACCTGCCAACACTGCTCTCGGCAGAAGGATTTTCAGCAAATGGTGGTGGAGGGTGGGTTTGGAATTTTCTGTGAAATGGCTTCAAATTAGCTATGCAAAAATAATAAATACACTGTAAATATGAATAAATAATGGAGTACATAAATATTGTAGTTTTGCATTAGTATAGTGCAATATGTCAATATCAATAAATAAATACAATTAAATAAACAATGAATTATGCACAACTTTGAAATAAAAAGTTCTAGGAGAAGAACAATTTAAAAATAAACAGAACAGAAAATAGGATAGAGCAATGAATTTAGACCTGCAGTCTTAACTTGTGCTGGGCCTAAAATGACAGTTACTTCTGGTAAAGAGTAAGTGGCATAGTCTCATCTCTGTCAGTTATCTCCAAAAAAATGAAAATGGCAAGAGCAAAGCCATCCCTGTTGTCATGGTTTAAAGTCAGGGAGACACTTTAGACCTACAACAGCTGCTCTCTCTTAACCTCCATCTCTCCACAAAGGGGAAGAGAAAGGGAGAGATACTTGTGCATTAGAAAATTAAACTAGAACAGCTTTAATCAACATTATGTTAATAATAATTTAAAAATGGAATATATACAAATATATACAAAACCAGTTTCAAACCCAGCCCCCCTGGATGGCAATTACATCACCATTGATGCTGTAGAGCAGGCACTGGGAGAGTCCCAGACTGGGCCCAGCAGCAGAGGTGAACCAAGTTCAGGAGCTGGATTCTAGTGCTGGAGTCAGGAACACACAGATAAGGATTGAAAGCAGAACTGACAAGAGCCCTCCTCAGATAATCTGAGGAAGAAACCAGAAGAGGACCCAAGCAAAGCAGGCCAAGAGAGCAAAGAGAAGAATAAGATGCCCCTGATCCTTCAGCTTTACACCAAATATGATGTATATGGGGTGGAAACCCTCACTGGTCTGTCTGGGGTCACCTCTCCTGACCCCTCCTCACTGCAGGTGCAGCCTTTTACTTTCTGCACCCCCAACAAGACCCATCAGTGACCTTGGTCTGCACACCCATCCTCAGTTCTCACTCTAAACACCGGGTGTTATCACTGCCAGAAGCAGCCACTACCTGGAAAAACAGCTGCTGGCTTCATAAAGCGCCATAAGTGAGAAGAACTGAGCTGGAATGTAAAATCACTGAACAGAATTATTCTGTTCTCACTCAACCAGGACATCTGTGTGTTTTTCTAAGGGCCTGATCAGGGAGGATGCTGCCAGATGCTCTCGATAGCCCAGGTCCTGATAGCTGTGCCCACTGGCTGTTCCAACTATCCATCATCAATGACATAACTTCTAAAGTGAAAAATAATACCTGTTTGAGAGTAGAGTTTGTGTTTTTGTCTATGACTTCAGTGATTTAGACTGAATTTAGTTATCGCTGTCATCCCTAGAAAGAGAACACCCACAGGACCCTGCCCAGAGCCAGCAGCCCCTTCCCACTGTCAATGTCTACTCTCCAAGACATCTCCTCACCAACTTCACAACCTCATTAAACCTCCTTCTTCTAGTATGGTGGTGAAGACTTCTACCAAATACGTCCTCCTGACAAGGAGGACACCTTGACTGCTTAATTATTTTATTCATAAGCCGGCCGTAATTTCAAAGTCATCTAGGTGACCTATCTAAAGCTAAGTGAATCCCTCACCTCTGAGGAGACCCACTCTTCTTGATCCGTCATGGGAGCCAGGGCTGGGTGGCCAGAGAAGCTGCTGGGGGAGTTATGTGCAGCCGGACAATGAAAAACACATTGACAAAGTGTTCACATTATTGGCTGATAGGTCTGCATCAGTCACTCATTCACAAGCACAAGGTTTAAATTGCAGAACCAATTAACGGCACTAATAGCCCTTGCCTGAATTAATCTTTGAGACAAAAGAGTAGAGAAGTGGAAGAGCTATTAGCAAATCAAACTGTACCATCCCTGCTTTATTGCGGGAATCTAAGTGTCTGTATTTGGCTGACTGCAATTACAGCCCTCATTTAAAATGATTAAGAGGTTATAATTATTTTTCAATTAAAACTTAGATCTTCCATTTAAACAACATTGCAGACTTCAATTAAAGTCCTTTTACCTCCCTTTTTTTTTTTTAATTAAAACTTAGATTTTCCATTTAAACAAAATTGCAGACTTTAATTAAAGTCCTTTTTCCCCCCTTTTTTTTTTTTTTTTTTTTTGGAGGAAAAAGTCTATCGCTGTGTCAAAAGAATCTTGCATCTTTTCTACACAGTAAGAGCCAAATAACATGCTTATAACACTTTTGTTTATATCCCTCCTTCTTGGTCTCACTGAGCCCCTACATAGTGAAGGAGATAAACTGTCATGCACAGCACTTGCAGTACCTTCTAGAGGTCAATCAAAACGTGCTTGGAAAGTGGTACAAGCTTCAGCTGCTTCTTTGAAACAAGGTACACCCAGATGAAATGGTGGGCTAACCGTTTGCAGGGCACAGCAGGGCACTGCAGTACTGTGTTATTTAGAAAGGGGTTTGGGTTTGCAGAGCTGAGGGGACTTTACGATTTTTGCGAAGACTGAACACACTGGAAAACACAGAGCTGAAATGAGAGTAGCAGCAGATAAGGTCAGGATGGATTTCTTCCTTGGTTTTCAAAACTAATCTGGGGAAAGATAATTCAAAATCTTCATATGCAAATTTAGCACAGTGAAAAAAAAAATTATCATTTTCATTTCAAATTGCCATTACTGTTTCTATCTCTACTTAAAATAACACAAAGAGATTTAAAAGAGGGAAGAAAATGGAAGGGAAAGGAAAGGATATGAAAAGGAGGTTCAGAAGAAGTATGTTGGTCCAGCCAAAATGTATTTTCCTGTGGTTTTTTTTTAGCCACATACCCAAACATTGTATTTATGCAATTCATTACTTATATGAGGTTACAGACCTCTGATGGTGTTAGTTGCCCATGAATTCTGTTTCCAAGCTTGACTCAGGAGTGTTAGTCATCAGGTGAGAAAGACAGTTACCACCAGAAGAGCCAAGCCATACCAAGAAGTCTATCACTAGGTGTCCTCTAACACAGAGTAATCTTTGTCCCAGAAATGCTGAGGACATCAGGAAACTTTATGTAGAAGACATTTTGCAATTAGCTGGGGAGGGCTGGGTGGGAGGGTGTGACTCAGAAGAGCAGGATAAGAAAGTGTTTGTAGTCCAGGAAGGCAAAGGCAGCAGAGCTGCATTGTGTGTTTTTCCCAACAGGTCAGAGCCATGGTTTCACACTATCAGGGTCTTCAAAGAGCAACAAGGAACACTTGCCCTCCACAAGTCATTAGCTCAGCCATGACACCTCTTTGTATATGTTCAAGTGAGAAGAACTTCTCAGGAAGGAACTTCATGCACCCTCTCAACTACTACACTACTGCCTGCCCCCAGGAGGAGAAGGAGGATTTTATCCACCACAAGGAGCTCATTATTTGCTGTTTGTTTCCCTCTTTTGTGGAAAAGTTACACACTGAAGGAGAAGCAACACAAGAGGTAGTGTTTTGATATGTAGGGAAACCCCTGTTCCCACCCAACCTCAACTTAGCTCTGAAACCTTCCCTTTTTCTATTATTGATTTTTTGGTCTTAGAACTAAACCACACTAAAGTGTCCCCACACAAGCTTATTGTTAAATGAAGCAGAAGACCAAACCAGAACACAGGTGCTGGACCTTCAGGTGGGTTTAGAGGACAAGTTATTTTTCTAATGAATGCATTACCCTGTATTAGGACCTTCTGGAACCTAGTTGGAAGAACTTTTGCCAACGTGTCTCCTCTAAATTTACTGGAGTTTGGAAACAGCTTGTTTAAGTCAAGTCCCTGGAAGGAGATGACCCAGAAAGCTCAATTTGGGATGAGGCAAAGACTTCTGTGAGGAAGAAGAACAAGGAACAGGCTGAATGTGTAGAATCTTGCCGCACTGATACTAATACAAGCCAAACATATGTGCAATTAACTGTGCAATTAAATGCATTCCTGAACAGTGGATATTCTGCTGGGTCAAAGTTTTACAAGAAAGAATCTGATCATTGCTCAAATGAATGGGTGAATAGCTTTGAGTTGTTGGCTTTGAGTAACAAAAGAAACTTTTACTGCAAAAGAGTGGGAACCAAACAGCACAGGTATTCTCAGTGAAGCAGGTGGGAGTGGTCCCCAGGGACAAGCTCCTACAAACACACAGTGTCTTTTCATAATACTTATGTAACATCATAAATTGATGCTCTTGCTGAAAACCAGCCTAGATTTCCTTTCTTTTCCAGGTTTGGATCAATAAACCTTCTTTTCCCATCTAAAATAATTTCTTGATCACTTTGTGCTGTTTCCACTCATGCATTTGTATACAAATAAAATGTGTGCCACTTTTGCTATCTTCCTTCTAGGGAGCATGGGAGTTATCCCTTCATTTCACTACATGAAACATATTCTCTAATCTATTATTGTATTTGTTGCACATCTTTAAATGTGTCAATTTTAAAAATTATTTTTACAAATTGCTACAAATCCTTTCTCTTCTGCTGATACAACACTGAGGTTGCTTATTTAAGCCAAGAAAAAAAAAAAAAAGCCAAGAAAGGCACAAACTGGAGTTAAAAGCAGACTAAAACTGCAATATCTTGTAGGCAACAGAATCCCTACAGTCATCAATTGAGGAGTGTTTGCCTGAAAAGTCAGTGTGTTTAATGTTCATATGGACTTCAGAAGTGATGACATGACTGCTCAAACAAGGCAGTATGGTGTACTGAATCCTGCTGCTTTCATTTATTTCTATACTGGAAGCAATCCATGAAAATATTTTTCTGCCTGTGAGAGGCAGACAGAAAGAATTAACATACCGTGTAAGTATATAAGTTTGGTGTGCAATGGTAAACTTGATTTACCTGAACAATCAGAACAACTTTAAACGCTACAGATAAATTATTTTTATCAGCTTCTATATATTTAGAAGCCATTAATGATTTATCAATAAGTGGCTCTGGAAGTCAATGTTGCACTTTAACTAATCAAGCAACAGATTGCACAGAAACTACAGAGAGACCAGAGCAGGCATGTTCTAGTTGCCATATCCAGGACAAAAAGCTAACACAATGTTATTACAAGGATGATGCTTTTGTTCAGTGGTATCATGATGGAAAATGTTTCTACCACTCACAGATGGCATAACTTAGTAGTTTGTTTTATCAGTTTTTGTCAGCATGTCCCAGTGCTCTGCTTCTCTATGATTTGCCAAAAGCGTGGTGTTTTTCACTGACAGAAAAGCTCCACTTCACCCTCACCAGCCATCTCTGTATCTCAGGCTCACATCCCAAACAAACCTTCTTTGCAAACCTTCTCTATCCCCTAATCTCCCTTTGCAGCATGGAGCCCACCACAGTGAGAAGTCTGGAGGCATAGAGAATCTCCCTGGAAGGTAATCCAAAGTAACTGGATTAAAATCAGAGTAAACACAGCCACACTTCAGCTCCTCTCACCTATCTGCAACAGTATCAACATGGATCAGTGTTCCTTCTTAGCCAAGAGTATCCTCCTTTGCGTACTCCCTTGTTGTATTCCAGGAGAGCAGGCAATATCTCCTACAACTTCATTCCACTCACTGGGATGCTTCAGCCACAGCCATTAGGTCCCCCCACACAGAAAAAGCTAGTTACTGAAATACCATCAGTGCATGTGCCAAACACATCATTATTGTACATAGAAAAAAACATAACAAACCACCAGCAACTATATTTTTTTAAGGAGGGAGGAGTGTGAGTTTTAACATAAAAAACCCAAACAGATGGCAAGTTCCTGTTTCAGGTTTTGTGTCCAGAATCTGAAGGTTCAGACACATCTGTCACAAACACCATTTCAAGCCTTTGTTTTCTTCTCTACTGCTTTGACACCAACAGATTCCCTCTGGAAATTCAGGAACTGTGCTTGCAAATAATACAGCCCAAGCTTTCTCAAGACCCAAAGCCCTGCATTGAGTAGAACAATTGTATCTGTCTGCAGTTTTTTTGGGAAGACAAAATTTACTTTGGCAATGCTCTTCTGCATTGGTGGGTAGAAAGTGCCCAGGACACTAATCTAAATTATCTTCTTTTTTTTTCTTTTTCCATTATGTTTACTTCTTATTTCTAAGAAAATCTGCATGGATCAGACTAGAAGACCTCTCAAGGTGCAGTAGACCAAAAGAAACAAGGAGGGATTTTTATGCGTCTCTAATTTTATGACAAAGAATGAAGATGCAGCATGTAACGAATGATGATATTTAATTCTGCAAGTCTACAGCAATGTCCACTGACGACAAGGGAATAAACTCTTCTACTATCCTCTGCGTAACTATTAAGGTCCAGGATTTTTTTTCCCTCTCTGGGGCAGCTTTTTACAAACTCTGGGAATTCAGAAGTTGGGGTTGTGCCACTGGTGAGCACCAGTGCTGCAAGGGACTGTCCTTGTAAGGAAGGAAAAGAAGTCTCCAGCCCATAAAGGGATGTGCTTGCCAATCCTTTGCATTGTGTATTTGTATTTTAAATTAATCATTAATTTATTTATTTTTTTAATTCAAAAGCATTCAAATATATCCATTGACATTACAGGTAGGTAGAAAAGAAAGTCACAGAGAAAAGTGCAGTTTCACTCTACAAAAATACATTTCATTTGCATTTGTTGTGTCTGTATATTGCTGCTGTCTCTTGCAAGGTAAAGCAAAGGAGGTGGTTTTTGTTTTTTGTTTATTTTATTGGGTTTTGTTTGTTTGATTGATTATATTAATTATTTTTTTTAAATAAAAGACTAATTTTTCTCTTTAAAAAGTTCTTTAACTGATTATTTTAGTTGAGCTTTAGTAAGAGAGCAGATGTTTCTGTGCAATGCCGTCAATGTAAGCTATATGAACTGCAAGTCAGAATCTTAAGGTCTAATGTATATCCTGGGTCAGTTTTTCAGCAAAAAAAGAGGACTATCAAATTATTGCATTTGTATTGGCCAAACCTCTCCTCACATTTGGGATTTTCATGTTTTGTGAAGAGCACCAGACCGCTGTCTTCCAGGTTACCTTTCTCCCGTCTCCTACTCCTCATTGAGAAAAGCAGGGTAAAACTCCAGAGACCCCTCTGGATTTTCTGATTGTGTAGCCTTTTTTTCCCCTTGTCCCCTTTTTCATCTGCATTCCTTTCTCAATCTGCCTTCTGTTGTAGAGTGTAGTGAAAGTGTTGAATATTACCAGTTCCAGAGCAGTGACAAAGTTTAATATGTGGAGCATTTTGAAGAAAAAAGCCTATAAATATTCTCACTGACTACATCAAGAACACTTCCACGCCTCTTTGTTTTCAAAGCAACTCACAAACATTCAACTAATTAATTTCTACATGAGGTGCAGGCCTGCAGACCTCAAGCATGTCATGCTGCACGCACCAGAACCTCTCACTTTGTCCTGGCAACACTCTGAGAGCACCCTGACCCTTAACAGGGGGCCGGCCCGGCTGGTATTGGCTTGAAATGTATTGATAGGCCTATTGATCTTGACAAAAGAAATCTCTGGGCTGTGACCTGAATACACAAAGAGTTAAAATTACTTCATCTTGTTTGGAGTTGTGCAATCTCCAGAGTTTTCATTATTCTAGTGTTGTGGGAGTGATGACAAAACAACTCAACATGGTAGAAATTGGCTTATGGTGGAGAATGGTGCACAGATATCTCTGCAGATCTAAACCTAGGGGAAACTTTCATAACAAAATACTTTTGAAAAATGTCAGATTGGCAGAGAAAAAGCATCAAGTGCATGTACATGCATGTACATGGCAGGGAGATCCCAGCAGCAGTGTGGAGAGGAGCAACCTGCAGCAGGCAGCTGCCCAGTGGACTCGAGGAACATCTGCCTCCACTCTGCCCAGTGAGAAATCTCACATAAAGTTATCAGGCTCAAGCAAAGCAACGTGGACCGTGACCACAGGATGGCAGCAGAAACTCATCGATCCAGTGCTGGCCTGAATAATTCTGCCCTCTTATGATGAACTTCCTCTATTATAGGCAGTAAATTGAATCAGTTTATTGTCTGGAGGAATTTTCTTCGGTTTTCCATCCAGAGACCTGCTTTGGTGTTTCAAGGAGATGGTACAAAGATAAAGGACAATGGTGCCCACACACGTCCTGTGCACTGCAGCACACAGGATTCTCCCAGCAGGGACCCAGGCAACCCTCAAGGGCATGGCGTAAAGGGCTAGTGGATTATTGATGGGACAACTCTGCTACTTCATCTGAGACATTGCAGAATCACTGAAGACAGATTAAATATGGAGAGAGAGAGAGAGATAAAGGCTGTTTGTCCAACTTGTCCACCTTCGTCCTCCTCACTGCTCCTTTCCTCCAGGTCACTGGTTACCCAGCCTTTACATGCTTAAGCTTTCCAGTCTTTCCAGCTCATTTCAGGTGCATTATTGCTCTTCTTCATCTTTCCTCCTTTTTATTGACTTTTCAGACTGTGCTGTCAATAGCGGCCAGTTGGTTGTACAGCTCTGAATGCACAGTTAGGCCCCTGTGAACCTTCTCAGGGCACTGGAGAAGAAAAATACCCTCCAATTACCCCTGCTTGTCCATCCATCTGTCATCCTCCAATTCTCCTCTTTATGTCAGGGACCAGCTTTTGGCCACAGCACTCTATCGATGTCTGATCTGTTTCCTTCCTTCCACGTGCTTCACAGTACAGGGAAGACTGGGTCTGAGTTCAAGTGAGTGGAAGGACTTGGAAAATTTTGAATCACTGCTATTGTATTTGCTCTGATCTTTCTATGTGTTCTCCCTGTAACAATGTGTGTATGATTTTTTTTTCCATTTATAAGGCAATTGCTAGATGTTTATGCAGGCAAGTAAGATTGGTAACAGTAGGGTTTTTTTTTTTAAGAAAATTGTCCAAGCTTTGGTGAGCCTAAATAACTGTCAGTGTTCAGCCAGTGAATTAAAACTTAAGTTATGTACATAAATCTCCCATTATCAGCCTCTAAACTAAAATCCAACCACACATATGGTATGTTTGATTGTTCTTTCCCGTTTAGCTTCTTCACAGTATTGTCAAAGGAAAGCCATGTGATTTTTCTGAAGCCAGATTTGCACTTATTCATTTTCACTCACCTTCACCAGCCCTGTGGGGCCTCTGTCATTTTTCCTGGATGCCCAAGGAGAAAATGCTCTATATCCAGCCCTGCTCTTCTCCAAAATATCTGCTCTTAAATCCAACCAATTCCCACCATATCTGAGCATCCAAGTCTCCAGATCACACTCCCAAGGCTTTGCAGAACTGCACAGAAAACAGCATGGGAAAAGAGGTCAGTGCAAAGATGTAATTCACATTTCCCCTAGAGAGGGTCTGCAAAAGTCTGGACATTCGGGTTTTGTATCCAGAGCTGACAATACTCCCAGACTAACTCTTCTCAATTTATGTAGAGCCATTCATTCTAATAGTTCGTTTCAGGTTTTGTAAAGACAACAAATAAATTCTTGGACCAAGAAGACCAAGGAATTCTGAAGAAGACCACAGTTTTCTCTACACAATAAGAACAGCACTCTGCATGACATCATTACCCCAAACCTCAAGGTTGGGGGCCACAAGTGAGTCTGGAAAGAGGGGATATGAGAATAAGAGATGGTGGTTGGTCAGGTAGAGTGGCCAGGAGTAATGGAGAAAGTAACTGGTATGCTGTAGCACTCCCTGTCACCTTTAGATAGAATAAATGCCTCAATATTCGACAACTAGGGAAAAGAATGAGCTCATGGCAGTCATCCCCTCTACCCCTAAAGCTCACACCAGTGAGTCCAATGGCTTGGAAGTCAGATGGTGGATCTGAAGCTGTTCTGACTCACTATTGATACAAATCATCTGTCAGAGAGGTTTCTACACCATTGTGAGCTGGTGGTTTTTTCAACTTCCTGTTAAGAAATTCCATCCCCATCTAAAACTAAAGTCTGTTTCTATTGAACAGAAGTCCACGTCTCTTTAACCAACATTATAATCAGCTGAAGGACCTAAGACTGAAAGGGTGTAAAGATTTGGCTAACCATGTGGCTGAAAAAGTGGTTCTGTTTTGATGCCTTTGATTTGGGCCAAAGAAATGCCATCAAAAGATGCACTAAATTGCTGGTTCATAATAAAACTTAACTCATTTTATCCAGGCTTTGAGGTTTATATATTTACCCCTTCAATACAGTGTCTAGGGAGTGCATAACTTAATTATTATATTTTGTAGATTAATATTATATCCTCCCAATATTTTTGCTAGTGGTGGGTACTTTGAGCTTCTTTCACTTGCAGGATACAAAATCAAGCAACATCATATCACTACACAGTTACCAAGGTAACTGGAGAGAAAAATATGACGGGCTGGGGTTGCACACTTTGTGATCTCGCTTCATTAGCTCATTTCTTTACATCAGCTTGCTTTTCTAGTTCTGTTTCTCCCTTTTCTTGAAGCCACACAAGAACTGTGTATCCGCTTAGTCTCTTATGAGAAAAGTGCTACAGCCCAGTGGCTATTTTGTGAGGCAGAAGAACTGCTTGTGAGCCATTTGCAGTTATGCTTTCATTCTCGAAGACATTTGTTCACCTCAAAAAGGGAATGATGCAGTGGGAAGGACACTAAATGATTTTTACTCATGAAAAAGTAAAGGAAAATTCTGTTGTCTCTCTATCTTGGTGGCCCTGAAATATTGCCTCACACTCAGAAGATCTTATGTCCAGGGACCAATCCATGATGACCATCTCCTCCCATGCCTGGAATAAATAAATTTTTACTCTTATGCTCTTAGGAGAAGCAAGAACAATGGAGAAATGATCCATCTGTGGTTCGCAAGGTGTCAGCTGGGATTAACTCACAGTGTGAGCAGCTCCCACAAAAACTTGTTGCAGCATTACAGAGGGTGAGTCCTAATAACAGTGGAGAGGAAAATCAAACTGGAAATAGACCTGATATTCGGAAGAACACTGCACAAAGGTGCAATGAATACAGCTGCTACCTAAATGGAGTATTTAATAAGCACCCAGATGGATGCAATACAACATAAATAAAATGTGTTGAGAAACATACAGCTAAAGGCTCAAGTGCATCTAACAATTAGGAAACAAGGTTCTTTGCTCGATTATTTTTTTTTAAAATGCATTTGCATGGTGAAGTGTCAAGACAACTTGATTTGTGATAAAATCAGTTCTGAAGCATATTGAGTATAAACTCAAAACTCAAGTCAGGTATTTTAAGAAGTTTCAACACTAGGATGGATAGCTATGCAAATGTAGAATGAAGAACATATGAATGTAAGACATCCAGAGATACAGACCGTGCTTCATTCAGTTCATCCTCTGCTATAAGAGAGAGGGAAGAGTGAGAGATAGGAAATGGTGCAGGGTGATGTAACCTTTGTATCACTCAAGACTTCCCCCATTTCATTGTCAATGTTTGCTTTCACTTGCAGTGGTTGGAACTTCTCATCTACATGCCTAGAGGCTGCAGCAGCAATGACTTTACCCTGGCATCCCAAGTGTTCTTATCCTCTGGGCTTTTTCACTGGTGGATATAGAAATATTGTGTCTTTTACTTTGGGGACCTTGTAGAATGCAGTTGTCATTGACCGTTACTTCCGCTATCTTCCTGCCCTTTTCCTTGTTGCCTTTATAACTTCAGAGTGTACTATATAGTACAGTAGATAACAGTAACTCAGTCAGGTATCTATCTACCCAGTACTGTTCAATCACAAAGTCCAGTAACCAATGTGTAACACCTGCAACTGACTGTGCATTTAGAAGTGAGAACAGCCCATAAAGTTTGAGCAGGTCTTGATAGAGGCTTTCTATGATAAGGTGACTACATCCATGGACAAAGGACAACCTGTTGATGTGATCTATCTGGACTTCTGCAAGGTTTTTGACACGGTCCCCCACAACATCCTACTCTCCACGTTGGAGAGATATGGATTTGATGAGTGGACTGTACAGCGGATAAGGAATTGGTTGGATGGGCCAGAGGGTGGTGGTCAATGGCTCGATGTCCAGTTGGAGAACAGTGACAAGTGGCGTCCCTCAGGGGTCTGTACTGGGACATATATTGTTTAATATCTTCATTAATGATATTGACAATGGGATTGAGAGCACCATCAGCAAGTACGCAGATGACACCAAGCTGAGTGGTGCTGTTAAAAGGCTGAAGGGACAGGATGCCATCCAAAGGGACCTGGATAGGCTGGAGAGGTGGGCCCAGGTGAACCTCATGAGGTTCAACAAGACTAAGTGCAAGGTGCTGCACCTGGGTCAGAGCAACTCTCACTATCAATACAGGCTGGGGGATGAGGTGCTGGAAAGCAGCTCTGCAGAAAAGGACTTGGGGGTGTTGGTGGATGAGAAGCTGGACATGATCCAGCAGTGTGCAATTGCAGCCCAGAAGGCCAATTGCATCCTGGGCTGCATCAAGAGAAGTGTGGCCAGCAGATCAAGTGAAGTGATTCTGCCCCTCTACTCTGCCCTGGTGAGACCTCACCTCAAGTATTGCATCCAGTTCTGGAGCCCTCAACACAGGAAAGACATGGACCAGATGGAGCAGGTCCAGAGGAGGGCAACAAAGATGATCAGAGGGCTGAAACACCTCTCTTACGAGGCCAGGCTGAGGGAGCTGGGGTTGTTCAGCCTGGAGAAGAGAAGGCTCTTGGGAGATCTTATAGCCACCTTCCAGTACCTGAAGGGGGCCTACAGAAAGGCTGGTGAGGGGCTGTTTACAAGGGCCTCTAGTGAAAGGATGAGGCGTAATGCATTTAAATTAGTGAAGAGTAGATTTAGATTGGATATCAGGAAGAAGTACTTTACCTTGCGGGTGGTGGATCAGTGGAATAGGCTCCCCAGGGAGGTGATTGAGGCATCATCTCTGGAGATATTCAAGGTGAGGTTGGACAAGGCTCTGAGCAGCCTGGTCTAGTTAAGGGTGTCCCTTCTCACTGCATGGGGAGGCTGGACTAGATGACCTTTGGAGGTCCCTTCAGGCCCTAAACATTTTATGATTCTATGAAAAACACATACTTACTGCATGGGAGGTCATCTGGGAGAGGAGATGCACTGGAAAGAAGCTTACAGGAGGATGCTTGTCTGGTGTCTCCCAGATGGTATCTGAGTACCATCCAAGTACCCAAGGATGGAAGAAGAACAAATCCAGCCTCTGTCATCATCTGGAGTCCAAAGTCTGGACTTAAGTCCAAAGTCCTGGGGCTTAAGTCCTCCTCTTTGTCAAGCTCAGTTCGAACTTCCCCCATCTCTGCATCATGGATGTAAGGACTTGCTAGACAATTGTGTCAGTAAGAAGTGAGGCAGTGTTTCAGGAGACATTACTTACAGAGTTGTCCTTGCAATAGGTTGCAGCAAGTACTGAATAAAAGTTTCATTTGCTTGTCTCCACATTCCCACCAGATATACACTAAATGCAAAACTCAATGCAGAAAATATAGACATAGAATAATCAAGCCGAAACTATTTCCCCCTTCTCCCCAGCCCCCTCATTTCACTCTCTCTTTCCAATCCGAAGACACAGTGATAAGCCTTGGCTATTTGAGCCATGGAGGATATATGATAGGTATTAGAATAACCCTTTTGCACACTTTCCCTTTACACTAAGCAGTTTCGACCTCTAGCACCCCATCACACTCTATATGTGGTATGATGGGTCAACCATAACCCTGGGGACCTCAGTACTCCTGCCAGCTTGTTAACCTTTCAGTGTTAACTGAATGAGTGTAAGTCATTCCAAGCATATATGGTGGACTCAATCAAGCCTTGTACTGTCTCCTTTTCTATCCCACACTTCCTGAGCTTGTTCACAAGGATGTTATGGGAGACAGTGTCAAAAACCTTGCTAAGGTCAAGATAGACTATATCCACTGGTCTCCCTGCATCTATCCATTCAGTCACATCATAGAAGGCATTAGTCAAGCATGACTTCCCCTTGGTAAATCCATTCTGACTACTTCTGATAACCTTCTTCTCATCCATGTGCTTAGAGATGACCTCCAGAATGAGCTACTTACATTATTTTTCCAGGGATGGAGGTGAGGCTGACTGGTCTATAATTTTCTGGAACCTCTTTTTTGCCCTTTTTGAAGACTGGAATGACATTGGCTTTCCTCCAGTTCTCCATCACCTTTCCTGTTTGCCACGATTTTGCAAAAAAGATGGAGAGTTGTAGGGCGGCAACATCAGCCAATTCACTCAGCACTCTTGGGTGCATATCATAAGGGTCCATGGACTTATGAATATTCAATTTGCGTAATTGAATATTGGTCCTTAAACCAGTCTTCACTGACCAGTGGAGAGTCATCCCTCCACCAAGCTCTCTCCTCTTCATCCAGGGATTAGAGTACACAGGGGCTGATCTTAGTAGTAAAGACTGAAACAATGAAGGTGTTCAGCAGCTCTGCCTTCTCTACAACCCCAGTTATCAGGGCTGCTGCTTCATTCAGCAGTGGGCCGACACTTTCCCTATTCTTCCTCTTACCACTGATATATTTGAATAAACCCTTCGTATTCTTCTTTAATTCCCTTGCCAGTTTAAGTTCTAAGAGGGCTTTGGCCTTCCTTGTTGCCTTCCTACATGCTCTGACATCTTCTCTACAATTCTTCCAAGTGCCAAGTCCCTTTTTCCATGAGATGTACATTTCTTTCTTACTTGAAATCTCCTTCAGAAGCTCCCTGCTCATCCATGCAGGTCTCTTAGCATGTCTACTCGAATTTTTACTCAGTGGAACACACCTACCTTGGGCCTGAAGGAAGTGGTATTTAAAAGGTAAGCAACTGTCTTGGGCTCCTTTACCCTCCAGATTCTTAGCCCATGGGATTCCTTTAAGCAGATCTCTGAAGAGTTCAAAGTTAGACCTGCAAAAGCCCAGGGTTGCAATCCTACTTATTGTTCTGCTTCCACCTTCTGTAATACTAAACTTTAAGATATCATGATCACTTTCACCAAGGCTGTTCCCAACCTTAATGTCCCCAACCAGTCCTTCTTTATTAGTTTATACAAGGTCCAACAGTGCACCTCCCCTTGTTGGTTTCTCCAGTACCTGCATCAGGAACTTATCGTCTATACACTGCAAGAGCCTTTTGGACTGAGTATGCCTGGCTGTGTGGGCTTTCCAACAAATATCAGGGTGATTGAAGTCACCCATGACTACCAGGGAGAGTGTTCTAGAGGCTACCTCCAGTTGACTGTAGAAGGCCTTGTCAACATCTTCTTCTTGGTTTGGTGGTCTGTAGTAGATGCCCAGAACTGTTTCACTCCCCTTTCCATGTCCCTTAATTCTTACCCACAAACTTTCAACTTGTTCTACCTCTCCCATCAGGTATAAACTAATCTGTTTCCATTGCTCTCTCACATAAAGAGCAACATCACCACCTCGCCTTGTTGGTCTATCCTTCCTGAATAGCCATCCAAAGCTACATTCCAGTAATGGGAGCTGTCTCACCATTTCTCAGTGATTGAGATTATATCATAGTCATGCATCCTAGTTTATATCTCTAACTCTTCCTGCTTATTCTCCATGCTCCGTGCATTGGCATATAAGCAATTAAAAGAGGGAGTTAAGTTTTCAATTTTCATTCTTGTCGTCCAATATTATGTCTAAAAATCATGTCCAGGGGACAAATTATTTTACATAGGAATCATCTGTCATGCTCCCTCTAGTAGAGACCTCATGCAGATTGGATATGCTATAGGGAAGGGAAAAAGCTGGGGATGGGATAGTTCTATTGCACCCTGTGCTTGTTATTGTAATAATAATAATA
>VYZU01028648.1:0-55209 GCA_013401355.1 Ceyx cyanopectus
GCAGTAGCTGTGGCTTCTCCTCCCCGTGCACCTACTGCTCTCCTGCTGTCCCTGACCATTGCTTTGCACAACTGGTGGATGGTTTTATTCCACATAAAATGTAGGTCAGATCATGGCAGACATAGATCCCAACTGAGATTGACTGCAGATGAAGGGAATTGTGAGCACTGGAAGGTGACCAATCACTTCATTCACCCAGACAACATCTACCTGAACATCTTTGCTCTTGGCTTCTCAGGGTTTCCTGCTGCACCTTTAGCTGTGCTTTTTGTGCAGCCCTCTCCCCTGGATGGCTCTGCAGAGCTGTTAAATGGCAGATACACAACACGTAGCATATCTTTCTCACCATCTCCCTGACAAGGCAGCATTGTTTCTAGCAGTACAGATGGCTTCCAAGATACTGATCTCTGCCAGTGGAGCAGCAAGGCACTATCTGCAAAGAGACTCTGAAAAGGAACTGTTTTGCCATTGAGATTGAGGTTGAGGATCAACCACAGCAGGCAGCACAGGCGTCAAGAAGGCCAGGTGAGCTCTCAGCAGAGCATCAAGGAGTTGTTTCATCCCCCCCCCCCCCCCCCNCCCCCCCCCCCCCCCAGGAGAGCAGTTTTCCCCAGGGTTGTGTGCCCTCCGTAACTTGGCAGCCTGCACGACTAGACTACACTGAGTACCAGTCATGCCACACTTGGCACTTTCTTGGGAGTCTAGCCACATTTTGCTGGGGTTTATTTTCAGCCCTGAGCTTTGGGAGTTCAATAATTACATGAGAATGTGTTCTTCTGGGAAAAAAAAAAGTAAAAAAAAAAAAGTAAGTTTCTAGCCTCTAGGGTGTGAAGTAAAGAGCGTGAGTCACTGAGTGAACTTCATTGATGCAGAAACCAGACAGAAAGTGTCCCAAATTCTCTAGGTTGAAAAACCTCATGAAGTTGAAGCCAAAGTTTGCAGATCTGAGGTATGGTGCAGAGAGGGGAGAAATGGGGTGTTGGAACCCCATGGGCTTGGCAGTAGTACACCTGCTCACGTTGAGCGTGCCAGGATTCCTCTGCCAGCCATGGCACCATATTCTCTGAAAGCTCTTTCCTGGCTGGAAAAAGCCCAGCATGCTCCATGCAGCAAGAGATGCCTCAGTGCTCTGGTACCAGGCAGGTGGAGGTGGCATTCCCTGCACTGACTCATGCCCACACACTCAAGGATCTCAGGCTCTGCTATTTATCAATCTAAGAGGGTGTTATCACTCAGGCCACACAGAAGCATCCCTGGGTACTCTCCAGGAAGATGGTTTTTAAGTCCATTAAATCAGGCCAGCAAGACACCAAACCCCCTTCTGCTCGTGCAGTGTCAGAGGATCCCTTTGACTCAGATAAACCAGCCACTGACTGAGCACCACTTTTGGCAGAGGAGAAATGCATTTCTCTCCATGCCTGCTGACAGCCAAGGCCTGCTGATGCTTCTCTGCTCCAAGACACTTCTATTATTGCCATGCAGAGCTTACAATCAGCTGAGAAAATATGTTACACACCAGACAACTTTACTGAAGCTCAGGCATAACTGGCTACAGAGAGAAATGCAGACAGGGTGTCTATTACCAGACAGGCTCTGCTTTCAAATGTTTCTTTTTTCCCTATAAAGTCCTGGACCTACAAGCTCTCCTCCCACAAATCCTTGCTTTGGCACATCTGCAAAATAAAAAGTATTATCCTCCCAGTTCTCTAAGTCAAGCAAAGCAGGAGGCAGCAAAGAAGCTCATTCCACCCCAGGCTCAGGGCAGACTGTGTGAGGAAGACTGTAGAGGAGTGTAAAGCTTCAGGGTAGCACAGCTTGTTTTCCCTGCTGATGTTTTCACTAGAACAAGGCAGTGGAGCAGCAGATGTGTGCTGATGATGCACTGCTAGTCTCTTCTGACAGGCACTGTTCTCACAAATCCTCATTTTTCTTTTGCCTTCCTCTTTGCTGTTTTGTTTTTTTTTCCCTTTTGATTTCTTATCTGAAACCTGCCATCTCTGATGGCTGGGAAGAAAACCTGAAAATGGGAGTTTCTGATGCTTAGACAGCTACAGGAGTTAGCAGAGAGCCTGGGAAAGGAACAAAAAAGGCTCAGAGATGTTTGAACAGTCCCATCCAGCTCGGTGAGGGGCTCATTCTGGAGCACCACCACCACGGTGTCAGTGCTGCCTGCAATTCCTCACACAAGAGAGGAGATGGAAAGTTCCCCATCTGCATGATGAATCCTTCCTACCTCGATGTGATGTCTGCAGAGACCCTCATCTTTCTGCTCCACCTAAACGGGGCTGCATGGACAAAACCTGTACAAGATGTGAGCAGAAAGGGAGCTGTGCTCAAGGTGTTCACTGAAACACAGGGAACAGAGGATTTGGTGCTGGAGGAAGCCCTGCAGCTGTCAGATCACTCAGGTGTCACTTCAGCTGATGTTACTTCAATGAGTACAGACTAGAGATGCACTTCCACCTTTTGCTTGCTCAGTCTGACCCCCAGTCCTGGCCTCTGAACCAGCTCCTGCTGTGAAAACAGTGTTCCAAATGTAATCCTCCCTCCCCAGTTATTTCCAGAGGAGCAGGGCTTTCAGCACTGGCTGCAGAAATGAGTATCAAGCTAAGATCCCCACTGTGTAGCCACCCCAGGCTTAGCTTTCCACAGACCTTCAAAGCTGTCAGGAGGACTGGGGACAACCTCTGGGGCACAACCACGTCAGCTGAGTTGCAAAAATAGCAAAACAAGCATAATTAATGTGTGGGAAATTAGATTAGTCCCCAGCTCTGCTCTGACTTTGGCTTCTCATGCCAGTTGTGTGAAGGGGCTGGTGGTTCCCACCAGAATTGGGTCTGTCTGGTATAAAGCCATCAGATGGGGTTAGATAAATGGTGGCTGCTTCTCTTCTTTGGTTTTAGAGTAGAGGGCCTGCTGACTGAGAGGCACTGGCCTTGGTTGCTGTAACAGGAATATATTCTGGGTTTAGAATTCATTTTTTCCTCCCAGCCTCAGTGACTGTCACTGCACAGCTCTCATTTTCGAGACACTGTCACCACTGCTCTTTCCAGGCACATAAAGCAGATCAAGTGCCTGATTAAAAAACAGATTTAAAAGGCTAAACCCAGCTTGTATAACAAACAACTGGCAAAGATACTGCGTGAAGACCCTGGGATTTTCTCTCACACTTTCAATGGGCATGGGCATAATGACCACGTACAGTTCTATCATTTCAAGCTCTATGGTTAGTTTGACACATTTTTTTTCTCCATCTCATTAGCTGTTAGCATTCTGGGGCACTGGCCATTAAATTTTATTACCCACAATCAAGTTTTCATAATGTAATAGCAAAAAATGACTGCGAAAAGAGTATCCGTGGAAGACATAACATGTTACATGCATCACAGCAAGGGAAAATTGGGATTTTCCTCAGCTTCTGAGCTGTTCCTAGATAGGCTGTGTGATTGATTAAAATCTCAAGCCTGATTTTGCTCAGGAGTACATCATCACGAATCTCAAATTCATTCTCTGACTCTTTAGAATAACCCTGCATTCCAACTGGTTTAATTACGTACAGGACTTCATTTGGCTTCACCTAAAGTTTTCAGCTCCACAATTCTCTGGCTTTCCTGCAGGCATAGGCAAGCATGGGAAAACTCTGCACCAGCCTCCTGGCTCCTAAAGACACACTCAAAATCTACCAATAATCCATTGCATGTCAGCTATGCTTCCATGGAGGGGATGAATGTTGCAGGGAGGAGGGGTATAAACCCTCTCATGGTGATTCCAGCTCTTCCCTCTGCTCTGCTTTTGCTCCAATCTACCTTCAAATAATTAAAGGTACTGCTTGCTGCTGACCCTGGCCCATGGCTGTTCACCAGGCCCTGCTCTACCCAAGTCACAGTTGTTCCCTTTGTCCTGCACCTTTCCCCAGGGCCAGGCCTTGAGTCTGCAAGTGACATTTATTCAGAGGACATAATTTGGAGGGATTCCAAGTTCCTGATGCTTTTCTACCTCAAGTTTTGCTTTTTCTTCCTAGTACACTGAATTTTCTTTCATCCCTGAGGTGTCACTGAACAGTCCACCCTCGTTCAGTCAAGGATGAGTTACTTTCTTTGGCAAAATCAAAATGTTTTGCTAAGGGTAGATTCTGGACCTTGAAATAGTTTTGGGTTGGTTTTTTTTCCAGAGAGGATTATTACCAGTCTCCCTTTATTTATGCTTTGCATTTTCTCTGATGCTTTTGAGTGATGCAGCAACCTAGCTCACTGTGGAAGTGCTAGATTAGGGAAAGCAAAGTATCCCAGTTGGTTAGTGAGACAATAAACCTGCTCAGCACATCGTGCTAATACTGACACCAGTCCCAAACCTCTGCTGACTCAGCCAGGATACCATGTAGGCCCTTCATGGAGAGTGAGAGGGTTGGGTGAAAGAAGTTGGACTCCAGGGGAGGTTTAGATTGGACATGAGGAGAAAATTCTTCCCCTCCATGGTTGCCCAGGGCTGTCCCAGGCTGCCCAGGGCAATGGTGGAGTCTCTGTGATCCCTGGAGAGGTTTCAAAGCCATGGAGATGTGGTGCTGAGGGATGTGGTCTAGTGAAGACCTGGCAGTGCTGGGTTAACAGTTGGACTCAATGATCTTAAAGGTCTTTTTGAACCTAAATGATGCTAAGAATCCAAGAATTCCTCTGTATTCTAGGTGAGCTACTGAGCCTGCTTGTAGCTCCTCAGCAGGATGGTGGAGGCTGCTCCACAGTGACTGAGGCTGCTGCCTGGTGTCTGGCTCTACTGGTTCCACAAATGTTACTTGGCTGACATTTCAGGTTGAAAAAGTCAAATGCTCTCCATATGTTTCCCCAATTTCATTCTGGACTTCAACTTTCCATAAGAGAAACCGAGGGGCAGTGACAGCTCCAGGGGTCCTCCTGCATCCTTGCCAAGCATCCTACAGCTCAAGGTGCCCCAGAGCAAGTGCAAACACTGCACCAGATAGTGCCAGGGAGATGGAGTGAAAAGCTGGCACGAAATGCTCAGCATACCTCAAGTATGCCCTCCTCACAGCCTCAAAAAGGTGAGAGCACTCAAACAAACTAAACACACACACACACCACCCCTCCCTGGGGACCAGAACAAGATTGCCCACTCTGGTTTGACAAGAACCAGACTCCCCAAAGCCACTGCACCAGCCACTGAGCCTCCTAAATCTGTTATTGACAATGAAGCTGTTTGTTTGTCACCTCAAGGCTGAACAGGAATGACATTTCCTTTGCAGTGCAGGAAAAGGTTAGCACTTGCATAAGCTGATAAATGTGAAGTCAAGGTGACTCTACTTCATGTATTACATTAGCATAGGACTGCAGATCCTCAGGGCACGTGGAAAAGCTGAAGTAAGCAATATAAGCAACTATGATATTGCAGCTGAAAACACCTCGGGGGAACTCCTCCCTTTACACACATAAAATCAGAGTATTCCAGCTTGGTAGGGGTTGGAAGGGAGCTCTGGAGATCATCTGGTGCCACCCAGAGCAGGGGCCCAGCAGTGCAGTGTCCAGGGGGGGTCTGGAATCTCTCCAGAGAAGGAGACTCCACAACCTCTCTGGGCAGCCTGGGACAGGCTCTGACACCCTCACACCAAATAAGTATTTCTTTATGTTCAGGTGAAACGTCCTGAGTCCCAATTTGTGCCTCTTGCCCCTTGTCCTGTCTCTGGGCACCACTGACCAGAATCTGGCCCCATCCTCTTGCCCCCCAGGACCCTTTAGCTCTTGCTCAGCATTGCTCAGCTGCCCTCTCAGGCTGCTCTTCTCCAGCTGAACAGCCCCAGGGCTCTCAGCCTTTCCTGGGCACAGAGATGCCCCAGCCCCTCAGCACCTTTGTAGCCTCTGCTGGACTCTCTCCAGTCATTCCCTGTCTCAAACTGGGAATCTTTGAAAAAGCAGGACAAAATCTCACAGTGTGTTTGCAGGCTGCTGGGCTCAGGGCAAAGACACAGAACAATCCAGTGCTAAGGTCCGAGGGGTGAATATATTTTTACTCTCTATTAAGTTGAAGAAAAAGACTCAAGTTCTGGAAATAGTGTCTCACTGGAACACCTGCATGATTGGCTGAATAAATCTGTTTTCATTAAATGCATTTTTTATAGTAAGCTGTAACAAAATATTGTGAGAAAGTGAGAAGCTGATAACTGGCTTTGAGATTTCAAGTAACCTTCTCTTAATTAACTCTGTATATATTTATATGTCATTTTAGTGCAAGAAAATACTTAGAGCTCTCCTTTCTTTTCATTTCCTTTTCTATTTTCCTTTCTAGTGTTAGTTATTCATTTACTGTGCCCTTCCTTCAAGTTACTTCAGCCAAAAGCAGAGACAAGTTGTTTCAAATGCATCTTACATAGTTTGAATCTCATTCTGCTTATGCAGATTCACTTATCTTGCTGACTCCAGTGATGGAATTCCTCATTGCACAAGTAAAACTGAAAAGAGAAGCCACTATTCTGGATTCCTCCCTGCTTCCTTACACTGGGTTGATGCCTTGGACTAGACTCACCAAATTAAAGCTCACCTCTAACTCAGCAGGGAAGGTGGAAGAAATCCAAAGATGATTCCTATACAATAGGGTTCTAATACTTCCTATGGGCTAAATCTATGGTTTCCTGCCCTGTAAGGTCTCCCCAGCTGCCCAGACATGAAAGGCACTGTCAGCAGTGCTACAAACACATACTAGGCTGCTCTAAAGTACACAGATTCCTTGAGTTTCCATCAGGAATACTCCACTGCTTTGTAGTTTTGTATCCATACAGTCATTGAATGGCTTGAGTTGGAAGGGACCTTAAAGATTGTCTATTCCAACCCCCATGCCAGGGGCAGGGACACCAGGGACAACCAGACCACGTTTCAGGTGCTAGAAGTTCTCTTTAGGACCACCCTGCTGCTCTTGATAATTGGTCCATATGGATTCAACAAGAGTGTTGGATAAAAACCAGTAGATGAGGCCTCTGGATCCAAACCAAGATAAAAAAAGAATTAATTTAAATGAGAGTAGGTCTACTTGTGTGTTGGTTAATTTGGAAACATACCAGTACTTTTGAATAGCATCAGTTATCCATGGCATTTATAAATGATCTTTCCTATAAAAGATTTTACTTCCCCTGAAGAGAAGACTTGCCCATATTCTTCACTCTTCATATCTGCAAATTAGAAACCAGTCACTTCTCCCTGTTCTGGGTTGACCTTAGCAGCAGTCAGATGGACATCTATGAAATGGAGAAAAACAGATTTCCCCACAGCTCGATCCATTCCCCATCACCCTGCAAGACAGAGGCAAGGAATCAACCTGCACCCCTCTTCTACAGGAGCTTCTTCTACAAACTCTCTGGCTTGGATCCTCCAAAAATGCTTCATAATTCTTTCAGAAATATCCTACTTTATGTTCCTGTCTTCCCAACTGCCAGTCCCATTTTAACACTGGACTTGTTCATATGGTGTCCCTTTTAGCACACTGTGCTTTTGCTTGTGAATTAATAAGCTGAACTCAGAGAGGAACAGCATGAAGGAAGCAGAAGACCTGGCTTTGGCTTCTCCATCTTGCCCCATCATGGGTGTGTCACTGTGTTGCTCTCTCCCTGTGCTTAAATGGGTGTTGATGCTGCTAATCCAGCCTAATCACAAAATCACAGAATCACTAACTCCAAGTAAAGAGGCTCAAGCCATAAAGCTGATTTAAACAGCAACTGCAACACTGGCCCAGTGTTAATGCCATTTAATATACTTCAGATTTTCCAGAAATGAGCAGGAACTAAAAGCCTAATTTGCTTTCTTTTCAACTCTGCATTCTCTTCATAACGCTTCAACACGCTAGGAACAGAGCAGGCTCTCAGGCTTAAGCATCAGCATCTGAAGCAAGAGCCACATTCCATTGCTGCCCAAATTTTCCTACAGGCATCACAGAAAGTTAAGAGACCAGTGTACAAGCCACTGCTGGCAATGAAGTGTTTGGCCAAACATCCAGAATACCAGATCCATCTGTAGAGCCTGCATCATGTTCTAAAAGGTCCATAAATCAGAAGAAACTAAATCTAACCATGTAGGTGCTGTGAATTATCTGACAGCAATGGAGATTTGACAGGTGTTTGTGGTCTTAGTCCAGTTCAAATGTAGGAATAATCAGGTTCAGGATCCTCCCACAGAGCTGCAGCCTCAATGCTGCAAGTTTGGTGGCTAAATGACTTCAACCCAGCAGAGTAACCAGCTTAGAGGGCTCTAAAAGAGCTCTGCCATCAAAGGAGCTGTGCTGCAGGACAGCAGGAATCTCTGTGACTCTGGAACAGCTCCTTAGTTCCCTTCAGCTCAGCCTGTGACAGCACAAAACAACACGCTCGGCTTTTATCCAGCTGCTCCATGCTCACCAAGGGCTGAGCCTGAACACAAGCCCAGGCCTGGGCTGAGTCAGCCCCCACTCTGGGAGGGACAGAAAGATGTTTCTGAAGAGGTCACCTTCACCAGTCACCTGTCACGCCAGTGAAGGTAGGTGTCCCTGCTCCACATACACTCTGCATGCAGAAGCAGGAAAGAAAGAAAGGAAGAAAGGCTCTGACCCCAAAAAAGTGAGCACACAAACCAGCCCTGAACTGGCCTGTTCTGCACAGGTCAGTGCCACAGAGGAGAGAGCTTTGTTTCCAGCTGGTCTGGAGGGGTTTTTTAATGTAAAAGAGAAAGATGAATCTAAATGCACGTGGGATGGTCATGGCAGCAGCCCTGCTCCTTCACTACACCCCAAATTTTGGTGCCATCAGCTATCGTGTCTTAAAGAAAATCAGCTGTTCAGAGGATAGGGAGAACACCTGGAATAAACCACTGCCTCTCAAGCCCAGATCCAAAGCTCAGGAAAGTCAGGGGGAATTTTTCCATTTCCCACTGTTGGTTCTGTGCTCACCTCCTAGGTGCAGAGGGTCCCTTCAGATCACACCAGCAATGAGCCCATGGCCAGTCCCATGACTGGTGACAAGCTGATTAGAGCCACATTTCCCTTCAGCCAGGCAGGAACTGGGAATTCTGAGACTTGAGCTTAGCCTTGAACTGAAAATGTCTCTGAGCAGGGACCAAACTGAGCTAGTTCTGACAAATCACATCTTTCTTTCAAAGACCACAGATAATCTGGGCCAGGCCCACCCTTGTGTCAGTGGCCTGAATCCCAACCTTTCCTCTTCTTCCCCCAGCCCACTGCTGAGTGATTTAAGTACCAGATTCTTGGCTTCTCTAGGTGCTCCATTTTGCACAAATGATTACAGACTTGTGACATTTTGGTAAAGACTTTTGTAGGAAGAAATCTTACTGGAGACCTTGCTGTGGCCTTATCAATACTTAACGGGGCCTGTAAGAAAGATGGGGACAGACTTTAGCAGGACCTTTTGTGACAGGACAAGGACTGATGGGTTTAAACTAAATGAGGGAGATCTAGATGAGAGGGAAGTGATGAGACACTGGCCCAGGTTGCCCCATCCCTGGAAACCTTCCATGTCAGTTTGGACAGGACTCTGAGCAACCTGCTCCAGTTGCAGATGCCCCTCTGCTCACTGCCAGGGTGTTGGACTAGGTGGTGTGTAAGGTCCCTTCCAACCCAAACCAGTCCATGATTCTGTAATAACTCCTTTTATCCTGCCCTGTTCAGTTCATGAATTCATTCAAATCTTTGGGAAATTAAGAAGTCAACCCAGAAAGATCTGCTGGGTTGTGCTACCTGACCCCTCCACAGAGGTATGGCCAGTGCAGATGAACTATTTTGACTGGAGATTGGCCAGAAACCCTGGCATGAAGATCTAGAACACTCCAAAACACCTCTTCCTTCCATCCATTGCAGCATCCTGCACATACTCCTTTCTGCCAGGCCACTCTTCAACTTCTTTCTTTTCCCAAACTCTTTGAATTGACCAGGGGTCCACGTGGCTCCTGTGGACAGCAGTGGGTTTCTTTTCAGGGGAGGTGCCTACCCTCACAAATTCCTTTGCATGCCATGGCTTGTTGACTGCTGATATTCATACCCATGTCTTTGACAGGCAAGGCACCCACTCACCAGCTGCTCAGCCCATTTGCTGAGGTTACAGACAGGGAGCAGGGAAAGCTGAGGGAGAGAAGGTGGAAGTGAAGCCATTTCGTGCATGCACAGGCCCCCCTGCGTGTAGCACCAGAACGTCTGTGCTTGTAGGACCAGAACGTATGGCTCCCCTTCCCCTGCTCTCCATTTAATCTCAGTAGGGTGTGTGTGCTCCAGCATCCATCCCTGTGTATGGTGAAGAAGGGAGGAGAGCTGGAAAGGTATCATTTCAAAGCTGGCATGATTTCAACAGATCAATAGAAACCCACAGACTAATGTCAGAACATTTGCCCTAACATCCCATAAACACAGAGCTCCAGGCTTAAACAAAAGATGTGCTTTTTAAAGCATACACTTGGTTTAAACCTTGAGTCTGAAAAGCCTGAAGCTCTTTCCCCAGCTGGAGAGCACCCTGGTCTGGGTTCAGCTTGTGCCCTTACATCCATGGCATGAAGCAGAGACTTGGTGTCTCTCAGCAGCATCCACCTCCTGTTGAGCATCCCCCAGGCAGGAGAAGCTGGCAATGGGGTGTCAGCCAGGACTTCATGGGAGCAGCTCTCCCTGCCAAGGAACCAGGAGGCTGGTGGAGAACAGGGCTGCTGGCTGGGCAGCCCTGCTCTCTCCAGCAACCCCTGTGGAGTCACTGGGCACAGGCAGCTCCAGATAGGGCTGTCACAGACTTTCCCAAGAAGGAGGTTAGTCTTTGTTTTCTTGCTGAAAAAACAGGATATTGCAGGAAAAGCAAACCTAGGAAGACTTTTTTTGATTCTTCAGAGACTGTCTGTTCTTCCCCAGTGAGGATCCCCTGATGGTGATATATGAAAAAGAAAGATCTGGGCAAAGGATTTTAAATATACTGCAAGGAGTTCACATCTTTTGTTCAAACATACCCTCCTGCCCTCTTCCCTAGGTCAGGCTTTACTTGATTCCTTTGCCAGGCTAATGTCTCATCAACTG
Organism: Ceyx cyanopectus; assembly: GCA_013401355.1. Taxonomy (NCBI): domain Eukaryota; kingdom Metazoa; phylum Chordata; class Aves; order Coraciiformes; family Alcedinidae; genus Ceyx; species Ceyx cyanopectus. The sequence goes on from VYZU01028648.1 coordinate 11,029, forward strand.
TTAAAAAAATCCCTCTCTTGCAGCAGATGCTTCTCTTTGAAATAACCTTCCCAGCTGTACCTTAGGGAACCATCTCAAAGCCCCTCATTCATTTATTGAGTGGCCACATCCCTGCATCTGACTCCAGGCCCCTAGAGAAACAGGTGAAAAGCCAGTGACAAGGTGCTGACATCCTAGAAATCTTTACTCCTCTTGTTCACATTAGGAAAAATTTTAGGGCACTAGGTCAATTTTATAAACCTGGAGGTCTTTCCTCCTGGAAACATTCAAATGCCCCAATCCACAGAATACAAATTTTTCCAGTAACTGCAGCTTCAGGCTAAGTCAGAGATCAGCACCTCCATTTCATAATGCAGCACAAACCAGAACAAACAGGACACAAAGGCTGAATGAGAGAGCAGAATTATTTCATCTTCTTGTCCTAGCCAGAGCCCTGAGCCCCAAATGGCTTCATCCTCTCACACGCCTCTGCCAGTAAGGCTTTGCACAATGAAATTCTTGCAGCTTCCTATGTTAATCCATTAATACCTGGGAGAACAGTCCAAAATCTCTACTCTGGTTATCAGTCTGGAACCAAAATGCCCCAGAACCACTATTCCATAAGCTCTTTTTTTTTCCCTCTTCATTTTAATGAGAAGAAAGTGAGTTGCTGTTTTAGCAAGATATGCGTGTCAGTGCCGGGAGAGCAGAGGCACTGATGAGACCACTGCTCCTGCTACCCCAGAATGTTCTCTCTGATGATGGGCAGCATGAGTCGTGTCCTCTGTGCTGACAGTGTCTGTTCCCTTCTGCACTGTCCCTGTGTCTTCCTGTTCACAGTGAGGAAAGACAGAAATTACACCCAGACCATTTTGTTTCCCATCCACTTTCTGCTCACTGCAAACTTGTCTCATCTTTCCAATCTGCTTATGCGTTTGGCCTCCACAGCATCCTGTGGTAATGAGCATTACAATTTAATTAGCAGACATGATAGGAAACATATCTGACTGTATTGAGGTGCTTAAGCCAGTCCTTCCCAAACAGTGAATGAGATTCGTCTCTAAGGATGCCAAAAGGATGCAGGAGGTGTGAGAGGGGCCAGGAAATTGCTTCAGTTCTCACTGGAACATGTTCACTGCACATCAAGAGGGGGAGAGAATGAGAGAGGGGAAAAGGGAATAGGGACAAAGTAGCTTCCTGGCTTGAATCCAGAGACTGAGCTGAGAATAAATAAGAATACGTGTCTAATGATCTAACAGAAACACCCCAAAATTCCTACTGGAAAAATTATCCTAAGTCAAGTCTCCTGTCACGGCCACTGTGACCAACACGATATAAAACCTGATGTACTCTAAAGAAAATAAAAACTGGAGAAATTAGGGCTGAGATCTATCTGCTACTCACACACATAGAGAAACATACCTCGTGTCTCCCGTTCCTCCCCTTCACAGCCATCATCTCACAGAAAACACAGCAAGTATGCCACACCTACAGCCACACTTCACTCCAAGGACTCCTCATTGCAGGAAATCTCGGGAAGAGCACAGGTTTTGCACTGAACAACTCCACACAACAGGGCAGCATCCTCTCTCGAGCACAGTGAGGCAGGAGGCAAGTTAGGCAGCAGGGAGGTAGAGCACCAGCAAACAGATCCTTGCATGGCAGAAGGGGACCAGCCCCACTCTCCTCACTTCAACCCTGGATGCCAGCACATTTCTTGTTTCCCCAAGAGGGAACTTAACCTAACTTAGCCTGAAAACACACTGAAGCGGAATAGCTCAGAGAGCTGAAAAGAAAAAATCCTGCCCCTGCTTTCCAGTACCCCAGAGCCAGCTTTGTATTCCCAAGCCTTTTAACTGCACTGGGCCTGAGAGTCCAACAGAGGACCTGGCTGGCAAGATGCTTGGTTGCAGTGATTTGTGCTTACTGGTCATCTCCCTTGGCAGTAAAACCGAAGGAGAACTGCCTTTGCTTTGCTCTGGTTTTGTGCTCGGGGAGAAACCTGCAGTTGTTTCAGAGCTGCTGACCAGCTCTGGTACTTCTTAACCTGAGCCACAGACTGAGTCTGGATCCTTCTGCAGTTACTCTTACCAACAGCACAGGATTTGAAGTTCAGAAACTTCCAGGTGTCCCTTGCTAGATTGTATTTTTCCCCAAACTGGACACTGTAGAGACTACCAGCCAGTCAGTGGCAGCACCCTGCCTCTCTGAGCAGGCAGTACCTGGTTCCCAGCTCTCACAGTGGGCTGTTCCATGTGCCCAACTGCAGCCTTCAGCATGAGCCTGCTCACCTTTGGACCAGACAATCAGTCCAAGCAACTGGAAAACTCTGCTTGCTTTAATACCTGCAGTTAGGCATTCACTTCACACAGGTTCCTCTTGCTACCAAAGGTAAAAGAGTGGGATAAATCCAGCCCTGAGTGGTCAAATCCTTGCTGATCATGCTATGATAAACGTCTCATCCTTGAGGTTGGCTTTTCTCTGCTCTTTCATGTTTCCCTTTCTCTCTCTCTAGCCAGAAATGATTTACATGTTTGTTTACTCTGAGCTACATTCATCTGAGTCATTCAGCAACTCTCTACCCACAATCATATTACAGCAAATTTTGAATTGGAGTCTCAACGAGTGAATATGATGGTTTTGTGAACATGACAACAGGGAGCTAAAATCTGGGCTGTATTCTGCCACCGGGTTTCAAAAACCGACCAACACGTCAGAATTCAACAGCATCCTAATTCCCTCTGCTCTACTTCATAAAAGAAGGAGAAACTCCAGGCAAAGGAATTACTCTATATTTACACCATTGTAACAGTTAGTAGGATTTGGCTCATTTTGTACAAATTATACTACTGTACTTGTAGGAATAATCTTTTCTGTTTCAAACTAATTTTAGCCACCCTTGAGTGGTGATTATCGAGCTCTTCCATCTGTCGTAGAAAAAAAAAAAAGAGATATTATTTGCACATAGCTTTTGTGAGTTTTCTCCTCTGAGGTATGTTTTCAAGAACTATATCTCTCAAAAAACAACATAATCATATTATTAGGAGGACTCATAACTCAGCTGACAGTTCCTTGTCTATTGAATCCAACACATGAAACGACCGCAGAATTGACACGCTAAGAATGTATTTTTTTAAGGTTGTCTGAAAATAAATCTCTGCAAAAAAGCATCCTCATCAAAGAATTCTGTGTCTTGCACTACCTCGAATGCAATTCAGAGGAGAAGCTATTCAGAGATTCTACCAAAGCAGAAGGCAGTTAAGAAAAATAACAATGCCTTTTAAAAAACATATCAGAAAACCAACGAGGTTTCAACGTGCTGGAGTGAAAACACTGCACATCCAAACAGAAAAGATTCTCTCAGAATCCCAGGGATGAAAAAGAAGGAAGGGATTCTGTTAATGTTCTCTGTACTTGCCAGAGAAATTAAAGCTGATTGGAGGTTAGTCTCCAACTCTAGTCCTTTTCCATCTAGTCTCTTTTCACAGCCTGGGGAAAAGAAAATAAAAAAGCCATCACCTGGACCTTTTTTTATTTTAACTTTTAACTCCAGAAAGGTGCCCTGTAGCAGTATCTGAGACACAGTTCTTGCCTGGGAAGACTCGTTTCTAGCTGATAGTGTACTGATCATTGCTCTATCTCAGAATAAAAGTACAACCAGCTGGAACAGCAAAGCCACACCACGGGCACCAGCAGGTTCCCATGAGCCAGTCTGATGTCATGGGCAGGGTGAGATCTTTGGTGTCTTCATCCACACAGCTTCCACTGTCTAGGACTGAAGCATTTCTGCAGCTGATAATTACTGACAAGCTACATGCAGAGAAACTGGGGGTAAATATTCATGGACAGAACAAAGAGTGGCACGTCTGGCAACACTCAAATGTGATTTTTATTTTTTTTTTCCTTGAGAAATGACATTAGATTTCTTTACAGGGGAGAATCACTCAAGAAAACAGTTCCTTTGGAACTGTCTAAAAAGACCTTAGGCTACAGTTTCAATAACCCACCTAAAAATACTGCTTTAACTTCTGCAAAGCATTTTAAAAACAGCAATAGAGCCATTTGCATTTCCACAGTACCTCCCTGGTAGAAAAAAAAGGTTTTTTTCAAGGACTTCTGAGGACCTTCACACAGCCCCGAGAAGCAGGAGAGCAGGATAAGCCGTTATCTGACGAAGAAGGCAAGCAGCACCAAAGGAGATGGAGAGGCTTGCCCAGGATCAAGCAGGATGTCCACAGAACCCAAGAAAATAACCCTTCTTATCTCTTCTCCCTTGGGGACACGCAGAGGGACCGCAACCACCCGAGATCCTTCCAAAAAACCTTCCCTTCCACCTCCCCTTGCGCTCTGCACAGGGCGCCGCATTACATAAGCTCACTTGAGAGGAGCTGCACCTGACACAAAACTTAAAAGGTTTCTATCTGACCAGCTGGAAGGTGAAATATCATTTTATCATGCAGCAGAAAAAAAAGTTCAGAGGGAGAGATGAGCCGGGCTGGAAGTTGAATGAGACGTTGCTCCTTTGCAGCAAGACTTCATACGTGACTGTTCAACCATGTTACCTACAGCATGTAGAATTTAATGGAAGACTTGCACATTACCATATTCATAACCATGACTAACAAATCTGTTGTCAATGCCACCAAAAATATCACACAAGCAGAATGTTTTTATACCAAAGAGACCACTGAAGTCACGGCTCCATAGTAAACAAAGGAACTTAAGAAGAGTCTTGAAAACCAGCCCTGAGGTGGTTTTTTTTTTCTTTCTTTTTTTTTTTAACGCTGCGGAAGTTGACAAACTATAAACTGCAAGATGCCCGGTAGTCTGGGCACCGAGGGCACCATAAACGAGGCATTTCTTCTGCGAGCATCACAGCAGAGAATCGATAACGATATCCCTGCTCCCCTGCCCGTTGCGAGGGCTCGTGGGTCCGGCGACACGACTCACAAGCGGGTCAAAGGATGCTCTAATCGACAGCAATTAGTACTTAACCCGTCCGTGTGAGGATGCAGGTGGTTGACAGGGTTCGCGCTGTCATTCGGCACAAGGACAGCTCCAATTCAGCACCCTCCCTCGGGCTGCGAGTACCAGCGGTGCCGGCAGCTCCGGGAGCCCGGGCCCTGGGGCACCGCGACGGCTCCGTCGCTGCCAACTTCACCCTCTGAGCCGGGGCAAGGGGATGCTCGTCCCTACCGGGGGGTGCCGGAAAGGAGCGGCCCCCGCCACCCGGGGCGAGGGGAGCGCTGAACAGACCGCGGCTCCAACTTCGGGCAGCGCCGAGAGGGGACCGAGGGAGCATCTCAGCACCGTCCTCCCACCCGGCTCCCGCCGCCGAGGGCTCGCTCCCCGCGCAAGCTGCGCGCCCGCCCGCCGTGCCATTCCGTTCCGTGCCGTTCCGTGCCACCCCGTCCCCCCTCCCGCCCCCGGGGGAGCCTCTCACCTCCGCGCCGCTCCGTCAGGCTCTACATGCCGGGGTGCCCGCGGGCCCGGGTCGCCGGGCCGAGCCGCTCATTTGTAATCCGCTCCGTGCCCAGCGCCTCGGGAGGCGGGAGCCCCCATCGCCGCCCCACCCGCGCCTCGCAGCCGCTGCCCAGCCCCGGGCGGGATCGCTACGATGCTGCGGGCGGCGCGGAGCCGCGGGGCCGGCGGCGGGCAGGGCAGGGCGGGCGCGGCATCGCGTTCCTCGCCCCGGCCGGCGAGGAGCAGGGGCCGGGCAGGGCTGCGAGCCGCGTCCGAAGAAAAAAAAAAAAACAAAGAAAGAAAGAACCAAACAAAAAGAAAAGCCGGGTGTCCGCGGTGCTGCCCCGACCGCCCCTCGGCGGCAGCCGGGCCCGAGCCGGAGCGGAGCGTCGCACCCAGGGACACGCAGCGCCCCGCGCACTGCCCCCGGCTCTCGCCGCCCCTCGCACCGCGGATACACCCGCCCCTCGCACGCTCGCGGGGATACACCCGCCCCTCACACACTGACACACGCACACACACACATAGAGACACACACACACACGCATGCAGCCTCCACTCACACGGAAACAGCTGCCGCGCACACCCCCCCTACCCGCACACACCCCCCCTTCCCGCACACACCCCCCCTACCCGCACACACACACCCTTCCCGCACACACACAAACCTCCTTCTCTCTCTCACACACACACACACCCCCTCCCCTCACATGCAAACACAATACAGACTCCACTCACACACACACAGCCTCACAAACACCCAACACACCCCCTCACACGCAGATTCACACTCAGGGATGCAGTCACACCAACATACACACATCGTATACACTCACACCCTCACACCACCTCTGCCCTTACACACACAGCCTCACACTCTACACACTCACCTACACCCTCACACATATATACACCCCCCCCCTTACAGCAACCCACACACACATTCACAAACACACCCCCAGGCACAGATAACACACACAGACATGCACCCCCCCCACACACACATCCACACCTCCATACTCACCCCCTCACACACATATATACACAAGCACACCCCCACACACACTCATGCACCCTTATCCCACTCCAGACCACCCCATTTCTCCCTCTATATCCACCCCACACACACACACTGCCACGCACACCCACAGCCACACACCCATGCTCCTGCACACCCACCAGGGCTATGGGGGACCCTCCATCCCAACCTCTCCTGGGATGGTGAAGCCCATTGGAGGGGCAACCAGGTCTTGGGCACCCCAGCTCAAGGCCCAGACACAGGACGCACTCTCCATGCAGCCAAAGTGCCTGCCAGGCCATCAGTGCCTGTCCACACAGCACAGCCAGGTACCCACCAGCTCAGTGCCCACTCTCTGCTTCAACTCCCAGCCATCTCAGAGCTCTCGGTTCATTATCTCCTCTCCCTTTCCCAGACACTTTGACACATGAGGGTCTAAATTTTCTGTTAGATAACAGAAAATCTCCTAACTTCACTGACAAACCAAATCCAGTGAAATCCAGTTTTGACCTTTTTTCTGCCCTTGCCCACTGCCAGCCCGTTGTGGGGAGGATCTCACTGTCCCATCAATCCCTGTGCGGGACCTCGTTGAGTTCCTCACTCTGCTCCCCCACGCCAACCCCCCCGTGGTTCTGACATAAGCACAAAATCACAGCATTAAATTGTTTTTCCTTTGCAAGCACCATCATTGTTACAATGAGCCTTTCTTAACCACTTTACGCTTTAGACTTGACGCTCCAGAGGAGTTTGTAATTGGCCTCGTAGACGCGTCAAACCCGTGTCCCGCCCTCTTGAACGATCACAGTTGTTGCCATACTCCCCTAAATCTTGCTGTGATATTATCAAAAGGTGAATAATACCCAATAATGCTCTGAACTCGCTGCACTCTGCTGGCACTTCTCATAAGAAAGCACTTTCCTCGCTACAGTCTGAGCACAGGGACCACTTTACCTGTCACTGAGATGCACCCACGTATGAGGTGAAATACAACAACGGCTTTAATGGGGCACAACAACCCCACGAAGACAACAAAGGGCTCTGCAGCAGCAGCAGGAATGCACAGAGCTAAGTCGGTCAGAGCAGCGGGACGAGCAACTTCTTCCCTGCAAAACTCTTCCAGAGTCAGCTCAATATTTTATTGCTGCAAATGTTTTGAAGCCCTCCCCGTCCTCCGAGGCTCCGAGCAGCGCGGCGTAAATGATTCAGGGCCAATCATTTATTCAGCACTTCTGCCTGCATTTTGTGTCAGTCCAAGAACACAAAATGATTTTCCTCCCTGCTCGGGTTCAGCCAGCCCGTGCTGAAGAGTTTGCCTGGGTTATAAAGCCAGGGCTTTAAAACGTGAGGCGTTGCTGCAGAGGTTTCGCCGCTCCGTGTGGATGCGTGTGTGCTGAGTGGGTGCAGTTGGCTTTGCAAATGACACCCATTTGTCCCTGTTCCAGTGGGATTTAACTGCCAGGGAATGGCCTCGAGCTCAAGGAGAGAGTCTCTTCAGTGGCCAAAATTAGGTTCAGGTTATGGAGGGGAAATAGTTTTAGCAAGAAAGATAAAAAAAAAGGATGTAACCATGATGCAAAAGCCTAAGGCTGCTGTGTTGTGACAACATAGAGCTCAAGGGTGCTCTAGCAATCCCTTCTGAGGGATTTAATTAATTTCCTGTCATATATTCTCTGTAGAGTTTTCATTCTGTGTCGTACTGCAGCCTTGGGTTCTTCCCGACCAGTTCCTCCTCTTGCAAGGTGAGCAGGGTGTGGAAGAGTCAAGGGTTGATTTCTGCCCATCTGCAAAGGGTGCGATGCCACCCCGGGGGGATGGTAGGAAAAGCTGTTGGCACTTTGCAGCTGTTGAAGCTCTGAGTGTTGGGGACACGGGGCAAAGCAGCCAACTTTGCCTCACAAAAGCTGTCTGGTGCCAGTCATCTCCAGAACAAATGCAAGTAAAACAGGCAAAGTTGTTTCTTTCCTGTTTCTCTAGCATAAAGTGAAGCAGGAAAGTAGCTGAGCCCTAAAAACGGAGAGGGCAATTATTCTTAGACATAAAGCCTCCGGAAAATGCCTTTTATCTTGCTGGAAAAAAATTTGTATTCCTTCATCGTGCAGAAAGGGAGATTTTGCATATTTTAATTAGATCATTTGAAAAATTGGGAAAAAAAAAAGCCTGCTTTGCTGCCAAGCTCCTTAGTGAAGAAAAGTTCTGGAAGTTCAGGAACCCAGAGACAGCTTTAAATCTCCACGGATAAAAATAATTCATCCCTTAAGAAAATGCCATAGAATTCCCCCCCCCCCCCTTTTTTTTTTAATTTATTTTAATCACTGCCTTATATGACTGCAGGTCATCAGAACATGGAAATTCAACTCGGAAACTGTAAATCTTTTTAAATTTCTGCACTTCAAAATGTTCTATCTGCTAACTGGGCAGTGGCTAGTCCCTGTGGGGCCACTGTTTCCCTCCTATCCCCAACAAGTGGTGCAGCCTGGTGAAATAGAGCTTGACAAGATGTTCAGGGCTACAGCTGGTGGATGCAGACATGAGCAGGAGACTTCTGTGCATCCTCTTCAGGAGTTTTAATTTTTATTTCCATATTAACTTTATTATCATTCTTTTGAATTCCATCTCTTTATTTCACACTCAAGACATCTCGGCTCATGTCAGCAGATCAGGCCCCAGGACTTACACCTGCTGCTCCCACTAAAATGTATGGAAAAATGAGTTCAATTCCTGTTGTCACAATCTCTCTTCCATTCTATAATGGACGTGTCAGCCCCAGGACAGTTTGCCCCAGTTTATTTGCTAGGCTCATGGTCCTTGTTTTCCTTTTTCTAATACAGAACTTACATCTTGCTTTCCCACTTGCAGGCTGACACACCACCAGCCTGTCTGGCTGCTTGCATCACAGCATCCCAGTAGGGTGGGGAGTGGGAAGAGACCTCTAGAGATCATCTGGTCCAAGCTACCTGCTCCAGCAGGGTCACCCAGAGCAGGAGGTCCAGCATCTTAGGCAGGTTTGGAATCTGTCCAGAGAAGAAGACTCCACAACCTCTCTGGGCAGCCTGGGCCAGGCTCTGACACCCTCACACCAAATAAGTTTTTCTTTATGTTGAGGTGGAACATCCTGGGTCCCAGTTTGTGCCTCTTGCCCCTTGTCCTGTCTCTGGGCACCACTGACCAGAGTCTGTCCCCATCCTCTTGACATTCACCCTCCAGATATTGACCTGCATTGCTCAGCTGCCCTCTCAGGCTGCTCTTCTCCAGCTGAGCAGCCCCAGGGCTCTCAGCCTTTCCTGGGCACAGAGGTGCTCCAGTCCCCTCATCATCTTAGTAGCCTCTGCTGGACTTTCTCCCACAGTTCCCTGTCTCTCTTGAGCTGGAACTGGATACAATACTCCGGATATTACCTTGATAAATAAATAACTAAACATAACCTCAGGCCAGTTAATTTCTGGCGAGGCTGACACTGAGCTGTACAGCAGGAAAAATGACCACAACGATCCCTTGGACAGACAGCCTTAAAGCAACTTATTCCCTTATCAGCTTTGCTCCAGTCCTTCAGCATGAGGCAAGGCCACTTTGTCCCTTACCTGAGCACACCATTTACTCCCGTTGCTACCTGCAGGAGCCAGGCCCAGAGAGTGAGCCGCTGATTAATTGATCACAGCTCATTATCCTAATGCCATTAGCTCTGTCGGTGCACATGCCTCTCTCTCCCTGCACACGCAGCTTGTGATGCATTTGCTGCCCCCTCCTCATGCTCCCCAAGCACGTGGACTCAGCCTGCAGCTCTGCAGGGCAGAGCTTGTGCTCCTGACAGCCTGGGCTCAGAAAGCAAACCCTCTCCCAGCCAGAGGTGTGGGGTTTAGTAGATATTTGAATTGTCAGATAGGAAGCAAAAGCCTTGACCTGGCAATAAATACCACGGGCAGAGCGTGGTCTAAGTGCCCTGGGGAGCTGCAGAGGGCTGGGCAGCCAGGGGCACTCAAGCGTGTGCCACTATTTGCAGGCTCTTGTATGAGACCAAAGGAGTTTAATCTCCATCTTCCCACAGATCACCTCTAATTTTAGCCTTGTGGAGGAATACCTTTGAAACTCTGCCTTTTTGCTCTCTTCTCTGGTTTGGATATATGTTTTCAAACCTGGTCTATTCTGCAGTATGCCATTCTTAAATCTTAAGAAAGGGGGTTTAAAAATAAATAATTACTCCTGAGCTAGTCATGGTTTAATTTGTATTAAGTGACTGAAAGTATTCTACATTCTGTCAGTGCCTCATATTATTATTGGTACGTTTTGTCCTTGCTTCACAATCTTCCTTTCCCCAGCGACCCTGAGCCACCCTGCATTTCAAGAAAACCTCTGATTCTCTAAGTTGAATTGGAAACTTATTGGCAAAGTCATTTCTTACTTCCCATGCCAGCTGGGCAAGAGCAAGTGCTGTCAGATTCCTGCCTGACAGGGGACAGGGAAGGGTTTGCTGTCAGCATCTACCTGCAGCATTTCCCCTGGCATCATATTCTGAGCCCCAGGAGGGACCCCAGAGGCAAGAAAGGAGTCAGGATTTTGGGGCACAAACTGCTTGAAACACCAAGTTGGAAGGTGATCCCTCTGTGCTGGGTGGTTTGTGCCCAGTGCTGTGGAATCAGAGAAGCCATTTGCAAAATCCACAGTTGGCTGTGGTTCAGACCCTCAGCACTGTCAGATGTTTTGAAGGGGATTGGCTATGGGTGGTGGCTGCCAGCTGAGGCAGATTGGAGAGTTCAGCCAGCTCACTTCTTCCCAGACAATACCTCCCAAAGCTGCTCCACCACTTAGCTATAGGCTCTGCCTGTCCCCAGATACATTGATCTCGAGGGAGTTTCCCAGCAAACAGACTCAGCATATCCCTGTGTATTTGGGGTTTGCATATTGGGACACCAAACCCAGCACCTCATCCTTGTCAGGGCTCTGTTCTAGCTGAGCCAGGGAAAAAAAAAAAAAAGGCAGGAAAACACACTGTGGATGCAAATGGAATAAACAGCCCAGAGAAAAAACATCTTCCAATCTCTGCTGGCAATCGGCTTTGGTGCTGAGGCAGGAGGGATTATATCCCTTAGAAAAATAGAAATTTCCTCGATCTGATATGGTGGAGAAAACTCTCACCTGACAGATAAATTTCCCATCTTCAGTGCTATTTATCTGTGGTGCATCTTGGGCTAATTACAGGCAGGGGCTTTCTTTGCAGGCAGTGTCTCACAGCTCTGAGCATCATGCTCTTTGGGTCTATGTTCTGTGAAAATCATGGGCCTGGGAAAAGCTGCAAATGCAGAAAATGCAATACTATGGCTCATGATTTTCTGTCCCTTCTGTGCATCTGTGCATCACCTCCCCAGCCAGAATCATTCCCATCTTTTCTCTCTCCCACTCAGTACTTTAATTCAAGGCTGGAATAGTGGTTGTCCAAGTCCCTCCAGCAAGACTGATGGTGTACCCCAGTACATCAGACTCTGGTGTACAGGCAGACTCTGATTTCATTTCTGTGCAGGGTGAGCCTAAGCAAAATATTGATTTTGGTGGCGTTTTCCATGATTTACATTTGTGTAACAAAATTGTTTCTGCTACAAATGTCCAATTTCTCTTCTGTTTAATGGAAATAGAGTTCTTCGAGGGGGAATAATTTTGTTTGGCTTTAAAAACTGTCTGCACTGGGGAGAATACAAGCAGGCAGAAAGTATTCCATGGGATTGAGTTTACCAAATAAGAAAAACCTGACTTTGCATAGTTCAGACTGGGAATTGTTCTTTGGGAATAGGAACCCCTCACTTTTCTGGGACAAGCTTTTACAAAAGGGATCTGTAAAGTCATCTTCTCTTACCTTTACACAGTTACTAATGAGCCCACAGATGGAGTCACAGTGGAAGGGTAATATGTTGATGATCACTTGTCACTTTTATTGCAGACTTGCCAGTGTCAGGAGATTTAGTATTGCATTTGAGGACAAAAAGAACTTTTTTTTTTTTTGGTATCTGCATCTATCTGCAATTTAAAGCCACGGCACCAAAACAGAACCTTTAGTAGGAACCTTGAAAATAAATGCCTTTACTTGTGCAATGCCTCTGCCACTTTGCCCTTTGTATTTCTATCCATTATCTTTTACTGCCTTCTTTCCTTTTTATGACCCCATTTTTATTTACAGTACAGCCCTTAATTTAGTAGCTCTGACACACTTACATTTGCAGTAATAGCTTAATTACCATATATTCATGAATAGGGTGGTTAGGGATAGTAGCTACAACCATGACAGATTCATTATTGTCATTAGCACGCTGCACAAACGAGGTTTTGTTTGTGAAGGGAGTGTTTAATGGGGCTCTGTTGCTTCCATAAGAACCAAAGAGTCTGGAGGAGAACAAGGAGCTGCTGCTAACCCTGTACTGGTCTGAAACTTCTGCAAATGGCACTGTGATGATGCTGACAGATGGTATACAATGCCTTTTTCCAACTCAGCAGAAAATGGAAAAATATAATAAAGAGACTACCGAGACTAGAGTCTCTATCAATGGGACTTGAAATGTAGTGCACCATATGCTTGGTATAAAAAGAAACACACGCCTGAAAAAATCAAAGCAGAGCGTAGACTGGATTTATCTGTTATTCTTTGTAGACCTTGTGGATAGGTTTTAATGCATAATTTTCAGCATAAATATAATGGCAATGAGTAATAATGTCATGCTCTGACATCTTAGGACATTGGGTTCTTTACTGTGGGGGTGGTGGAACTGGAACAGGTTGCCCAGGAAGGTGGTGGAGGTCCCGTGCCTGGAGACATTCAAGGTCAGGCTTGATGAGGCTCTGAGCAACCTGATCTAGTGGAGGATGTCCCTGCTTAGTGCAGGGGGGTGGACTAGATGACATTTTGAGGTCCCTTCCAACCCAGGTTATTCTAAGATTCTGGTTACAGCACTTGATAAAGATCAGGTATTTACTGAAGTGCATCCACTCATCTGGATCAGAATTCAGTTCTGAGGGAACAGGGAAGCCAAAATGTGATTTCTCCCTGAAGGTGTGAACTCTGTTTTGCCATGAGATAAGAGTGGTTGGGGTGGTTTGATGTAGCAGTGATGAGTCAGCTCCCACTGGGTTAAGAGGCAGATTTCCCAGCCTTATTTATGAATTTGTGATATGCAAAAGCAGTAAATTTATAATGGTAGCTTGAAACCATTTCCCCCCTCTTTCCCTACCTGTTAGCTAGCTCTTCAGGATAGACACTAGGCTGAGCAAGAGCTCCTTTCAACCAGGCTTACCTGAGAAAACAGATTTTGTTTAGAATAGGTAGGGAGGCCATTCAGCTGATTTTCATTCTCTTCTGACACTTCAGAATAAAAGAAAGGAAGAGATGTGTTTGGTTTTGTTATTCATCCAGATGAGATTGCTGAGACAGCAAGGCTATTGAAAACCAAAACTGTACCTGGGTGAGCCCTAGGAAAGCTTCATCTCAGAGAAAAGACATAAAAACAAAGTGCAGCTTGTGTGAAAAACTGTTCTGGAGGAAGATGAGCTTATTAAAAATGGGCTCATCCTGGGTTAAAAACATGGAAACACTTGGTCTGTGATTCCTCTAAGGTCACTTCTAAATTGCTACTTAAGAGAGTGACTTAAATCACTCAAGTCACTACTTCAAAGAGGGCAACTCCAAGATCTATCTTCCATTCCTGGAGTCTTGGTTGACTCCCACATAGGCAATCCGACAGCCCTGGTTGTTCATGGATTTAGGATGTGTCAGCAGGATGCACTTGGCAAGGTTGCAGAGGTGTTTTGTTGGGAAAAGGCTTGGCCTCTCTGTTCCCAAGCAGCAAAACCCACTATATTACTCAGCAGTATATTCACGCTATAAATACACATTTTTTTTCACATTAATTCATCCTTATTTACCACAGCAGATAACAGAACTCCAGGCTCAGATTCATGCAGCAATAAAAAAAAAGCAAAGAAATTTCTACCAGATTATAAAGATTTGTCATGTTGTCACTATGTTTATTTTCCCCATCTATTTCTCTCCTTTCTGTGCATTGCTTTATGCTCTGCAGGGCCCTCAGGGAAGGAAAAGAGGGTATTGTTTTGAAAAATATAAGGGCTTTTTGATTAAAGGATACAAAATTAATTTGCTTCACAGAGCCTGGAAGCGTATTATTTGACAACTGTACTCCACTGGATAAACAGAGCACACATGGACAAATTTATCATGGTGATCCCCAGACCCTGGTTCTTTTGTTCTTCAGACTCTTGCAATTAGAGAATGGGAAATGGGTAAAATGCATGTAACCACAAGTTGCTGGTTTTCCACTCACTGGCCCAAGGTTAATGATGTAGCTACAGCTCTCACTGGACTGGGAAGAGCAGAGCACCAGGACATTGATCACACTGTAGATACAAGACACCACTCTGACCAGTGCTCTACTGGTAAACCCAAACTGGAGCTTAGCAGCAAGGATCTAACCTGAAAAGCAGAGAGGAGTCACTTTTTCTCCAAAGAGTTTTTCCCATTGTAAGGACTGAGAATCACTGAGGTTCAGGGTCACATCTGGATGGTCTCCAGAGCAGCTCCACTGCTCTCATGCTCCTCACCCAAGACACCAGGCACTGTACTCTGAGGTTCTTTGGGGTATTTGATGCTCTCAAAATAGGACACTGCCTGTCCTTTGGACAGATATTGTCAGCAAGCTGAGAAACAAAACTAAAGACAGTTTGTTCCTTGGTGTATTTGTGCAGCAGAAAACAGGGAACAGAAATAGATGCAGTTGCCCTGCCCTGCAAGGTGTGTCCATACCATGCTGTCCCTATGGATGCAGCTCTATTGGGCCTGGCTGGGACAGTACCTACACTGCCTGTTATATCTCCTTTTTTGCTTTGTGTTCTTGAGTGTGACAAGGAAGAGCCCAAAATTACTCATATAGGCAGCAATTTCACTATGGAAACCAGGAGACAGCTTAGTGTAGCCTGGCCAGTATTGACACAGCCACTCTAATAACCCAGAAGATGCTGTGACCCTGTGGAGAGCAGGAGAGCTCCCCGAGGAGCAAACCTGGCTGAGCAGACCACATGGTGGCAAAGTTGGCAAAACCAAAGAGAACAATGCTTCTTTCAAAAGCCTTGGACATTGGTGCTGTGGAATCCAAACCCTTTAAAAACAAATTAATTAATTATATATATTTTTTTTTATATATATATATACTGGGCTTAACAGACTTTATCAATTTCTTTGTATTCTCACAGTGCTTTCTCATATCTAAAGTACCTAGGGATAGCAGAGACTTGGCCAAGCTGGACCTTTGCAGAGACAAGACACCATGTTTTGCCCATCCCAGCCTTTCTAAGGCCTCAGATCTGTGTTTCCCCAGTGATGTGGATTTAGAAATGACATTTATATGCACATAGAAGCCAAGGTCTGTTTTCTGCAGCCCCAGGTGAGCTGTAGTCCCAGGCTCAGGACAGAGAATGTCCCACAGCACTGATAAGACCAAACCACACTGCTCCAAGACCAGCAGTGACACCACAGCAAACACATCTTGTGTGTACAGCACGACCGGTTCCAGCAACCCCAGTGAAAATAATGTTATAAAAACAAGTTGTGCAGGGAGTGATTGAAATCCTGCTGCTCGTGAGCCTTGGGGAGAGCTCACCTCCCCATTTCCCTTCTCCCCATGATTTATTTCCCTCCGTTTGCCTCAATCCATGCAGAGCTTNGCTTTGTGTTCTTGAGTGTGACAAGGAAGAGCCCAAAATTACTCATATAGGCAGCAATTTCACTATGGAAACCAGGAGACAGCTTAGTGTAGCCTGGCCAGTATTGACACAGCCACTCTAATAACCCAGAAGATGCTGTGACCCTGTGGAGAGCAGGAGAGCTCCCCGAGGAGCAAACCTGGCTGAGCAGACCACATGGTGGCAAAGTTGGCAAAACCAAAGAGAACAATGCTTCTTTCAAAAGCCTTGGACATTGGTGCTGTGGAATCCAAACCCTTTAAAAACAAATTAATTAATTATATATATTTTTTTTTATATATATANGTCCCAGGCTCAGGACAGAGAATGTCCCACAGCACTGATAAGACCAAACCACACTGCTCCAAGACCAGCAGTGACACCACAGCAAACACATCTTGTGTGTACAGCACGACCGGTTCCAGCAACCCCAGTGAAAATAATGTTATAAAAACAAGTTGTGCAGGGAGTGATTGAAATCCTGCTGCTCGTGAGCCTTGGGGAGAGCTCACCTCCCCATTTCCCTTCTCCCCATGATTTATTTCCCTCCGTTTGCCTCAATCCATGCAGAGCTTTCATAAAGATGCTGCTGTAATCATTTTCTCTGCAGCTATATTCTCCGTGGGGTCTCACTCTGTAGTCTCTTGACTGCAAGATGAGCATCAGGAATACACAGAGATGAGACTCTTCCTGCAGATTAGCATAAGCTTTCCCTACCAGCACAGATCCTCATGCTTCATGCAGGATAAAACCAGTTTGAAGTTGAAAATACAATTAGAAGCAGTAAATGTGCAATGCCAGTGTTTTTTTTACCTTCTAGATACCTCTGTACCCAGATGGTCCCCAAAGGGTGAGTGGGAGTAGCCCCTTCAGGACCCTCTGTGAAGTTTTGGGTAGTTCTTCCTGTTCACGACAAGGAGCATGCACAGGGTCCCACAGACACCCACAGCAAAATAGTCTGATTGGGATTTTTTTGCTGTTTTTGTTGTTTTCTGGAGCCAATTATTGGTGAAAACAAGAAAAGACCGTTTGTATCTTGGGCAGATCAAACCTTCTGTCTCCAAGAATACCAAAATGGCTTGATGGCCTCTAGACCACCCTTCTTAACCAGGATTTAACTGCTGCTTGAGAAGCATTTTCAGTATTGGAGAGGGGAGAGCTTCAGGGGAGGTGATCTCACCTAATCTTAGAGCAGCACTGAACTTTTAGCTGAGACTTGTGACACAAAACTTGCTCCCGTGCTGTCAATCCAGCATGCCTTGAACTGCAAGTGAAAACAAACCTTCTGTTTTTTCCAGATATCCCCCAGCTCAAATCAAGGTTAACATTCAGGGACAATTTGTCTCCCAGAGCAGAGATGTAAACACACACACACACACACACACTCCCACTACTGCAGTATCTTTCTCTTTTGCCACTTCTCCTCAGCATTATTTCCTTAGCATGCATTAGATGATCCTTTCCAGTGACCAAAGGGTAGCATCATTTTGGAAAGACATTATTTCCTAAAAAAAAACCAAGCAACTTAGTTTGTAAAGATAATAATCTGATCCATTTGAACCGGCAGCTTTGTTTCTTCTTCAGCTCATCATTCCTCCTATGTAACTCTGCTGTCCTTTACACAACCACATATCTTACAATAATCAGCTTAAAAGAAATTTAATCCTAAAAAGTAAAATCTCTGATCCGATCCATTTTTTTTTTCCATGCCTGTGCTGCTCAAAACAAATCTCCTTGCAAATCCCTGCCTTCTTCAGCCCGTGATTTCTATTATCTGATTCGCTTAGTTTTGTACCCGAGACAAAATCAGGGAAGATGAGCTTTTCCTTCCCACTGAGGCAAGTTTCTACTGGGACTTCTTAGAGTCCAGCACTTCTTACTCTTTGGAAGGCTCTGCTCTCACTGTGCTACTGCTGAAAACACAGAGTAAAGCAGAGAAGGGAGCTGGTGAGACAAGGAGCTGTGAACAACGGGAGGGAATCTGCCAGGCTCCTCCATGTTAGGCAAAGCAAGCATTTTCTCTCCAGCTGCTCTAGTAAACAGAATGTAGAATATGTTCCCCCAGAGCAAAAGATGAAATAAGCTCCTGTATATAATAGAATTTCAGTGGGAGGAAGTTGTCTGCATCGTTAGTTATATTGAACGTCTTCTCGGTTCCTTGCACTGTGCTCCTCTTTCCAGTCAGAAGGCTCAGAAAGGTGCCCCTTGGAGAACAGCAAAATTAAAGGCTGAATCAAGAAGGAATTAATTCTGCTCACTAATTGTAATGCCCGTGTTACCTGGTCCTTGGGAGCGGTCTGAAGAGCAGCTGCTGCCCTGCCGTGGTGAGGTTCTGCTCCCTGCAGCCGGGGAAGACTTGGCTGTTTGATTTTAATGCTTCTTCCAGTCCCCGTTTTCCCAGTGAACACGTGAAAGGTTTGCTGATGCCAGAGTGGTCCCTGTCCTGGGATAAGCTTGTGCAAAATGCAGGGTCCTGCCAGGCTTTGCCAGGAGCTTCTGCTCTCCCAGTCTCTCTCTCCCCTGTAGAGCCACTTCAGTTTTAGCCAGGAACACGCCGGTGAAGGAGCACCACATATAAATTAGTTTTTCAGCATCATTATATCTGCCTTCTGTCAGGTAACACTGATCCAGCAGCTCTCCACATTCCTCTCCAGACTGGTGGTAACCCTGGTAGGATGCTGGGGAGGGAGGGAGCAGAGCTTTGGCATTCAGTGTCACCCCCTCCCATCCCAGCAAAGCACGGCAGTGAAAACTGGCAGCCTTAGACCCAAACAGTGCTGTGACAGCTCCACTCCCCCAGTAAACATCATCCTTCACAAGTGCAAGGAGTTTGCCACCTGACTGGGGAAATCACTCCAGATAACAAATGGCCACGTTGCTCAGTGGCCTCTCTGCTTCTGAGCTATGCAAATGATTCATTTATTTGCCTTGTCAGCCCCTCACTGGACAAAAGTCCTTGCTAGACACCTTCATTTGAAGCATGAAGCTGCTGCACTGGTGGCTGGGGCAGACTGCATCCCCTCCTGGACTCTCACTTGGCTTCACACACAGCCTTCTCTGCACCTGATTTGTAGCCAAGAAGGCAGTGGGAAAAATCTCTGGCTCAGGGTGACCCTGCAGTTGTGTGTGTGCTGGGGAGCACTTTGTAAAATTGGATATGAACGTAAGAACAGTCCCAAGATGCATGTAGCATTGTTATTCCTCACTCAACCTGCCAAAGCTTCATTTGGGAAGCATCCATGTGCTCTCAGCTTCATTCAGCATAGGCTGTCGTGGAGCAGCCCAGAGGTTTCTGAAGGGGGCAGAAGGAGAAAAGACATCTGTAACTTGTCCCTGCAAAAAAAGTGTTGTGTCTTACCCAGAAATCAAGTTCCCTTGGAATTTCCAAGGTGCACTACTTCCCAAGGCAGATGCAGATGTCCCTGAGCCCTCAAGAGAGCATTGTGCCCATTGACTTCACAGCACGTTGGAGAAGAATCCATAATGAACATTCATTATTTTAAAAAGCCTCAGAGATCAGTCTGAGCAAACATTTCAGCTCTGGATGCAGCAGTGTCAAGTCAGAAGACAAGCAGATCCACAGAGCCCATTTTTTGGGTTCATAAAAGTGCACTTCAAATGAGTGCCACCCGTGTGTCTTTTTAGCTTTTAATGAGAAGTTTCACCCCTTTGAAATTAACTTCATTTTTGACATATAATGATGCAATTGTTCATCTCATCTTTGATTCTGCATTAGCCACTGGAATTCAAGACGTTCCCTGCTTCTCTTTTTTTGAGTGTCTCTTGATAGCAAAATTCAGTTAAAAAAAAAAGGAACTTTGTCTTCATTTCCCATGTGTGTGTAAAACCCACAGCCAGCCTTAGAGCTGCCTCCTGATATGAAAGCCTTCAATGATTTCTTATAAACTCTACAAGATACCGCTGTCATTTTGTACTTAACAGCAGGTGCTTTTAAAGGACATAAAATAAGTCAATGTAACCCTTGGAAGGTAATGGGAGAGAAGTGTCTTGGTTGCAGAGCTTTGTGTGCAGCGGGTGAGTGACAAGTGGTGGGTGTTCAGCACTGGCACGTTCCCCACTGGCAGGCTCCTTGCCTTGAGGGGTGGAGAGTCACTGTACAACTCATCTGGCACCAGCTCTTTATATATAAACTCCAAATTTAGATCCATAGTTGCTTTTTTTTTTTCCTTTTTTTTTTTTGAAGGGGGTGGGGACTTTTTGTTGAACAAACATTTCTTCTAATGTTCCCAAATGGGGAGAGGAGAGGGGAGGGAAAGGAAATCCTTAATGATATAGGAGTCATCAGTCATTGTTCACACCTAATCAGCCAGGGATTTAAAGGAATCATTATCATATTAGCACTCCACTGATAAGATGGTGATAGACATTTTAACAAAGTCAGACCAGTGATTTTTGCTGTGATCTGGGAAACTATTTATTGTGTAGTAAACTTGTAACAGAAAAAACAAACAAACAAACAAACAAAACCAGGAAAAAATCCAAATTTAGATCCCATTATGATCTGAATTTCACCAGATCTGATATATTCCCAAATTTTTGGGCTTGTCAGAGCCATAGATATTACATTTATTTCCTAATGATCCCTTTTCTACTATTGTGCTTCAGACATACTGCAAGATAAAAAAACCTCTCCGTAGTTCTGTAGGCATGTGTGTATATATATATATATATATATATATGCACACACATATGTATATTCATTCATCCATCCATCCCATAATTGTTGCTCACCCTACTACGAGACTAGAGCACAATGTGTTTCTAGCCCAAATTTAGATTAAAAAGCAAAGCAGCCTGGTTTGCATCCTGACAGTCTCTGTCATCCTGGGTGTATCCACCGAAGCAGTTTTTGTGCCTTTAGAAACCTGCTGGTTTCTCTGGCTGGGCTCTCTGTGCAGCACATGGGACACAGGCTACAGCCCAGAATACTCACAGGAATTAACTCATCGAGGCTGGGGAGGTGTAAAGTCAAGGAAGGAAAAAATATCTTGAAAAGGTTCAAGAAAGGAAGATTTCTTTCCGACTTCATTCGCATTAAATTGTGGGTAATGTAAAGCAAAATGCAAATGGCACCAGAAACTTCCCTTAAACAGTTTCTCCCCCTTTCAGGTGAAAGCAGCTCCCCAGATGCAGCCAGAAATGGTCACAGTTTTGCTGTAAGATCAAGAAAGTGCAGATGATAGTGAGGGGTGGTGGTGTAGCTGAGGTGTGTGGTGGTGAAGGATCAGGAGAGGACTGGCACCGTGGGCTCCTGACCCAAAAGGGTGTCAAAGAAAAGGTGTGAGGCTTGTGATGGCCAGACACCCTGCTCAGGACCAGGAGCTGTGCACTCTTCTGCCTGGTGTGATCAAAAAGTGATCAAAAACTATGCTCTGGAGGGGATAAATTGGGTTTTTTAGTTATTAATAGGGTTTTTTTCCTGACTTATTACCTCCCTCCGCCTTCAGACTGCTATCTCCCATGGCCAGGAATTGAGAAGCATCCCTCTAAAGAGCTTGGGACCCCACAAGAGAACAGCAATAGAAACAGGGAAGGAAACAGACAGGGATGGTTTTTTTCCTCCAAGCAAAATAGCTGCAGCTCCTGACATACATTTAACTGGGAGAAGTCAGAATGGTATTAAAAGAATGATAACACAGAAAAGCAAAAGCCCATTTTTCAAATTAATTAAACACATATAACTGGCCAATTTCTTGGTAGACATGCTTTGAAATGCACGGAGTTATCACTCTTGCTTAAAAGCTGAATATAAAGCACGTTCTTTATCTTTACTCTCCCAGCCCTCCTGCTTTCTGTAGATGAGTGTAGCTGCAGTCCAAGGAATTGCAATAAAATGCTACAGGTGGAATGAGGTGGAAAAAAGCAGATTACTCCACTGCCCCATGTCCATGCATCTCCCAGCACAATTTGAGGAGTCACTCAGGGGATCCCCTGGGTGTTGGGTGAAGCTGTGTCCTCCAACTCCCAAATAAAAGCAGCTCTCAAATAAAAATGGCCTTACTTTTGCTCCTGCTGGGGTGGGTCTAGAGCCAGCTGGTGTGTGCACGATGGACAAAATGGCAATTTTCACTCTCATTTACAGAAGCCATCCATTTACTGCAGTCTGTTTCATCTGAGGCTTTCCAGATGCTCCTGCTGTGCATTCATCATCACCACTAATCCTCAGGATGATGGGAAGAGCTGTCTGCTTGGGAGGCAGGCAACAGCAAAGAGCTGGTGCCAACAACTGGAAGATTTCTGCAGCGTGGCTTGCTGCAGCCCTGCTGCAATTATTCTTTGGCTTGTGGTTTAAGATGCTCTCAGGGGAAGGTGGGAGGTGCTGGGGTGAGGGTGTTAGTAGGTGCCCAGTGCTTCTGGGTGTTGCAGCCAAGCATTTGAAGCAGCAGATAATGTCTTGGGTATCCCTACAACTATCACATGTGTTAAAGAGGCAAGGTCTTCCCTAAACACTGTGCCTAGCATCATGGGAAGGGTTTAGTTTGAGGGCATCTGCAGCACAAGTGGGTGACCCTCTGGTAATGGTCTTTGTTGGTCACTTCACCCCAGACTTTGTGCTTCAGAGCCTGTTGTGGGAGCAGCAGATAGATGATGGGCACCAGAGGGACTGGGGTGCTGCAGTTCTGGAGCAAACCTCCTCACTGATGAGCTGAGATCTTTCTAAACACAGAGATTTCTTTCTCTCACTCCCAATAGCCAAACTTGCCTCTTCTTTGCCCTCAATCCTGATATTTTTAGCTATTTGCAGAACACCCCACGAGCCCTCACTGCCCCTGTGGATAAGCTCAGAGAGCAAGAAACCAGCTCTGCATGCAAAGCAGCCGGGCACACGGCGACGGCTCCCAGCACACGGGCACAACCCCCTGGGAGGGTACTGATGCCAGGGTGAGGGGCAGGGGCCTGGAAACACAGAGCAATGATTTGGGAGCTGGAGGAGGCTCAGGGAAAGCCTGGTGAAGGTCGGGGTTGGTGGATGCTTGGCAGGGTTGGCACAGTGAGCAGAGCCTGGGGCAGCGTGGCTGGTACCACAGCTTGTTGAGCCCAATTTCTCCATCATCCAGCTCCACTGAATTCAGTGGAAGGAGGCCAGTGGCTTTTCTGGCTCAGCAAATGAGTATTGCTGCTCTTTGAAATGACTGGGGGGAGCATGGCCTTGGTAATGTTTTCTATGCATGCTGGCAACATATATTTTTAATAGGGTTGCTACCCAGCACTCCTGTAATGATGTATCATATATTCCAGAGGTGCCATTTGTTGGAATTGTCATATTTATGGGAAAATCAATAACATTTTGAAAATGCTTTTAATGTTTTACGCCACATGTGCTGCTAAAAGAAAATAATGGACTTTATCCTCATTTACCAGGAATGACATCTGCTTATTGAAACACAAAGTTTCAAAGGAATAATTCCTATATCAGATATGAAGCTGGATATTTGATACATAGATATGAAGGTATTTGATGAATATCTTAATTCCATTGCTTATAGAGTGTTATTAATAATAACATAGAAAATGGAGACATGCTTTCATGCAGGTTTTCTAATGGAAAATTTTCTTTGAAGGTTTATCTTCAGAACAACAATCTTTTCATACAAAAAAAAAGAAGGAGGAAAAAAAATCTAGTTAATTTGCAGCCTGTTATCCTAACAAAAATCTCTTCCTGAGAAATGTTTTGCTGAGCTAAGGGCCATTTCTTTCATCATTTCTCCTAGAAGGCAAGGGCACCTCAGCAACTTCTGCTGAATACAACATTGACAAGAGATGCAGATTGACATTAAAAGCCAGAAAACTTCTACAAGCAGCTGTCATGGAATGTCATTATTATCAAATCTCCTACTTCCTTGGCATCCAAAACTAGGTGAAATTTTTATGGACCTCAGTGATGTTTCTGTAAGCAAATGGTGGTGGTTTCTACTCCCTGATTTAACGAGCTACAACGTGAGGCCTGCAACCTGCCAATGGCTACGGGCAGAATATTACCCAGGCTGGATTTCAACAGCATGCAATTTTGATGGAACATTTGACTTTGAGGTGGGAAGAAGGGCACATTTTTTGTGAGAAGTGTCTTTCAAAGAGATGAGGGAGCTGTGGGCTAGCGAGCCACGTGCTGGTCGGGCTGTCAGACATGCATCAGACATACAATTTAGCCCATGGCTCTATAATTGACTACATAAATAACCATATAGGCTGTGAGAAGAAAAGCAGCTTGGCTGGGATTTGTATCTCCCACGGAGCCCATCAATTCCCCGCTCCCCGAGACGCCTGCTTTAGAGGTGGCAGAGTACAAAGCCCTCTCCTGCCAAAAAAAGTTTGGAAACTGGCACAAACGTGTCTCTCAAATCCTTTCTCCACAGCAGATTTCCTATGTCCTCCTGGCAAGAGCCTCTCGTGCTGCCAGGGTTTTGCTGGCACATGCCAGAGCAACCTACACACGGCTCCCACGTGTCCCCGCTGGCTTCTGTGCCCTGCAGAGGAGCACTCCTGGAAACTGAGGCAAGAAAAACCATGTGAGATCTTGATCAAACCACAGCAGTTCCATTCAGCTAAGCAGAGGCTGGTGAACCAAATGGGAAAGCAGTAGAAAATGGCAAAAGAATTCTGTTTTTTTGCTTCAAATACATTCCCAGGGGAAAATCCACCAGGCAACACCGCTCTGTTAAAGTGTCTCTTTCTCAGATTTGCTTTTGCTGGACCATCCTGGTTTGCTGGGTGATGGAGTGGCTGCTCAAGAAGCTTCTCTGCATTCCCAGGGTAAAACCCACCAGCTAACACCGGTCTGTTAAAGTGTCTCTCATATTTGCTCTTTCTGGACCATCCTGGTTTGCTGGGTGCTGGTGTGGATACTCAGGAGGCNGTGGATGCTTGGCAGGGTTGGCACAGTGAGCAGAGCCTGGGGCAGCGTGGCTGGTACCACAGCTTGTTGAGCCCAATTTCTCCATCATCCAGCTCCACTGAATTCAGTGGAAGGAGGCCAGTGGCTTTTCTGGCTCAGCAAATGAGTATTGCTGCTCTTTGAAATGACTGGGGGGAGCATGGCCTTGGTAATGTTTTCTATGCATGCTGGCAACATATATTTTTAATAGGGTTGCTACCCAGCACTCCTGTAATGATGTATCATATATTCCAGAGGTGCCATTTGTTGGAATTGTCATATTTATGGGAAAATCAATAACATTTTGAAAATGCTTTTAATGTTTTACGCCACATGTGCTGCTAAAAGAAAATAATGGACTTTATCCTCATTTACCAGGAATGACATCTGCTTATTGAAACACAAAGTTTCAAAGGAATAATTCCTATATCAGATATGAAGCTGGATATTTGATACATAGATATGAAGGTATTTGATGAATATCTTAATTCCATTGCTTATAGAGTGTTATTAATAATAACATAGAAAATGGAGACATGCTTTCATGCAGGTTTTCTAATGGAAAATTTTCTTTGAAGGTTTATCTTCAGAACAACAATCTTTTCATACAAAAAAAAAGAAGGAGGAAAAAAAATCTAGTTAATTTGCAGCCTGTTATCCTAACAAAAATCTCTTCCTGAGAAATGTTTTGCTGAGCTAAGGGCCATTTCTTTCATCATTTCTCCTAGAAGGCAAGGGCACCTCAGCAACTTCTGCTGAATACAACATTGACAAGAGATGCAGATTGACATTAAAAGCCAGAAAACTTCTACAAGCAGCTGTCATGGAATGTCATTATTATCAAATCTCCTACTTCCTTGGCATCCAAAACTAGGTGAAATTTTTATGGACCTCAGTGATGTTTCTGTAAGCAAATGGTGGTGGTTTCTACTCCCTGATTTAACGAGCTACAACGTGAGGCCTGCAACCTGCCAATGGCTACGGGCAGAATATTACCCAGGCTGGATTTCAACAGCATGCAATTTTGATGGAACATTTGACTTTGAGGTGGGAAGAAGGGCACATTTTTTGTGAGAAGTGTCTTTCAAAGAGATGAGGGAGCTGTGGGCTAGCGAGCCACGTGCTGGTCGGGCTGTCAGACATGCATCAGACATACAATTTAGCCCATGGCTCTATAATTGACTACATAAATAACCATATAGGCTGTGAGAAGAAAAGCAGCTTGGCTGGGATTTGTATCTCCCACGGAGCCCATCAATTCCCCGCTCCCCGAGACGCCTGCTTTAGAGGTGGCAGAGTACAAAGCCCTCTCCTGCCAAAAAAAGTTTGGAAACTGGCACAAACGTGTCTCTCAAATCCTTTCTCCACAGCAGATTTCCTATGTCCTCCTGGCAAGAGCCTCTCGTGCTGCCAGGGTTTTGCTGGCACATGCCAGAGCAACCTACACACGGCTCCCACGTGTCCCCGCTGGCTTCTGTGCCCTGCAGAGGAGCACTCCTGGAAACTGAGGCAAGAAAAACCATGTGAGATCTTGATCAAACCACAGCAGTTCCATTCAGCTAAGCAGAGGCTGGTGAACCAAATGGGAAAGCAGTAGAAAATGGCAAAAGAATTCTGTTTTTTTGCTTCAAATACATTCCCAGGGGAAAATCCACCAGGCAACACCGCTCTGTTAAAGTGTCTCTTTCTCAGATTTGCTTTTGCTGGACCATCCTGGTTTGCTGGGTGATGGAGTGGCTGCTCAAGAAGCTTCTCTGCATTCCCAGGGTAAAACCCACCAGCTAACACCGGTCTGTTAAAGTGTCTCTCATATTTGCTCTTTCTGGACCATCCTGGTTTGCTGGGTGCTGGTGTGGATACTCAGGAGGCTTCTCCACATGGCCAGTGTGGGTCCAGGCGAGCCCAAGCACCAAATACCCATCCTCTCCTTCCTGGCCTGAGGCAGATGTTAGAGGCTCAGCAGCAGAATTCAGTAAAATGTGGATTTTCAGCACAGGGAGAGGTGGTTGAAGCCAGAAGGAGCAGAACGGGGATTTAATCAGGAGAACATGGCTTTTAATTTTGCCTTTTATTCTTTTTGTAACAGGCTCGCTGAAGAGCCTGGAAAGGGAACTAATTAATACATGAGGCCCAAGAGCAGCATGGGTAGCAATTGTAAAAATTTCATTGAAAGGCAGGTTTAATTGTGCCTGCCAGCTCTCTGCCAGGCAATCGCTGCTGCACCGAGCTCTGCAGGAGAAAGGGGATGGTTTGCTCAACTGCTTTGATCTTCCAAACTTTTTGCAGGCTGCCCCAGAGAACATTTGGTGGGTTTCTCTTTCCTGGAGAGCCCCAGAGGGCAACAGCTTCCCTGCCTTGGCAGCTGAGCTGGAAACTGGAGTGAGATGAGGGAAGCATCTGGGTGGTGTGAAGCCAGAGTGGCACAAAGCTTTAAAGAGTAAAGAAAATAGTGACCCACGGGAGTAAAGAACAAAAACTGATGTTGATTTCCTCAGGTTTTGAAAACTAAACAGGGACAGTTTTCTGGGAACAGAGTATCTCTGTTCTGAGGAAAGGCTGAGAGCCCTGGGGCTGTTTAGCCTGGAGAAGAGCAGCCTGAGAGGGGAGCTGAGCAATGCTGGTCAATATCTGGAAGGTGAATGTCAAGAGGATGGGGACAGACTCTTGCCAGTGGTGCCTAGTGACAGAATAAGGGACAACAGCCACAAACTGGAACCCAAGAGGTTCCATCTGAACAGAAGGAGGAAATTCTTGCTGTGAGGGTGTCAGAGCCTGGCCCAAGCTGCCCAGAGAGGTTGTGGAGTCTCCTTTTCTGGAGAAATTCCAAACCCACCTGGGCAATGGGATCCTGAGCTCCTTGCTCTGGGTGACTCTGCTGGAGCAGAGAGGTGGCACCAGAGAGGAAACTTGGACCAGATGATCTTCAGAATTCCCTTCCCACTCCCACCATGCTGGGATTCTGTGATTCTGTACTGCAGTGGGATTTTGTTAATGAAAATCTTGAAGGTTTTGAAGTCTTTAAAAAAAATTAATTCCCCATCTCCCTTCCTTCAAGCTAAAGTTATTGGATGCACTCAAATGAGATTCATCAACATTAATCCTCTGATCTTTATGATGAATAAATTCACCTTCAAAACTCTCCTGGCTCTATGTACAACCATAGGAAAACATCAAATTGAGCAGAAATCAATGGTTCCTGATAGTTACACTGTCATTGACATGATACTGTATTAAAATAACTCCTGCAA
This sequence comes from Ceyx cyanopectus, assembly GCA_013401355.1. Lineage (NCBI taxonomy): Eukaryota > Metazoa > Chordata > Aves > Coraciiformes > Alcedinidae > Ceyx > Ceyx cyanopectus. Next base: position 39,359 of record VYZU01028648.1, read on the forward strand.
ACAAAAGATAGCTCTTCACTCAACATGGCAGCCCCTCCCAACCACCTTCTTGGCATCTCCCCTTGCCCAACCCACTCTGTGTTTGCCCTGTGAATGCCCTGAGCCTCTGGAGCATTTAAATCATGAAAGGGAAGAAGGAGGCTGGGAGTGTGTGGTGCTGTACAGAGAATATTGTGACTCTTTGCTTGTGTTCCTTAGGATGCAGGGGAAAGCTTTTTGCTCAGACTTCAATCCTTGCATTTTGTAAACTCTCTGCAGCTAAACTGGAACAGAAATCAGCTCCCAAAGGACATTTTAAGAGCAAATAGTCCCAAATAGGTTGCTGGCAAGCAGCAGGGTTTTAGCTTTTACTTTGGGCTGGGTGTGAGCAGAGGATAAGAAATGTGACAGCAGCTCCACAACTGTGGCAGCTGCTGGTGGGAGGGTTTTCCTTTGCTCCTGTGGTCTTCTTGGTTGGTGCAATGCCATAGCATCATGCCAGGGCTGGCACCAGCCTGGGGGGAGCTCCCCCAAGTCATTAATTAATGCCTGGGTAATGAGAAGCTTCGTGGCAGATACCCTCCAGTAGCACAGGACAGAGTTAACATTCAGCTCCCAGTTGTACAAGTCCCACCACCTCTTGCTGCCTAACTCTGTGCAGTTAGAAGAACTGGTGTGGTGGACTTTGCAGCCAAGGCATCCCCATCAGATCTGTTGGCATCACACTGATGGGCTCCAGGCCAAGCAGGGATGGATGAAAACTCAACCAAGATCAGGACATGGGGACACCAGCTTTGATGGCAACTTGAAATCAGATACATCCAGAGAGGAAATAATAGTGGCGAAGTGAGTAGTCTGGAGACACCAATCCAAGTTCCTCAGGAGCCTCTGTGCTGCCTGATCGCAGTCAATGACAGTTATAAACATTCCTGGATGGCTTTTGTTTTTCCCGACATCCTCGAGCCACTTTGTGCATGCCCAGCTTCAGTCATCAAACCCCAGAGCCAGGCTGGGTCTCTGGGGCTCCTTTGCTGAAGAACTGGACAACTATGATAGTGAAATGATGAAGAATAGAAAAAAAAAATGCACTTTTTGAGCAAAACCTCATTACCTGCAAGAACCAGGTGGGACTTTCACTCCCCCACCTCTACTGCAATGTCCAGTCTTCTGCTGCAATGCTGATAGGATTTTGTATTCAGCTTTCCAAAGGAGGAAATAGCTGCTCTCCACCTTCAGGAGCAAATGGAGGCCAGTTGTCCAGGGCAGCGTGGGGAGACTTGGCAGAGACAGCAACAGATGAGGGACTTGAGCTGCCAGGTCCCCATCCTGCCCCTTCACTGTCTCAGCCAAATTGCCAGTGATCCAGTAATTTTTTTTTCCCATTTTTCTTTGGAATCTTCAGCAATTGTGAGGCTAAGGGTAGCGTGACCCTTGGTCCAAGGGTTGAATTGGGGTTTTTGGGGGTTTCTAAATTCTCTGCTAGATTAGGAAGTCATTTTTGTTGTCATATTTAGGTTCATTAGTAGCCCGTCAAATAAATTCTCTCCGATCCTGCTGATGACACTTGGTTGGGCTCCAGCTCCAAGCACGCCCGTGTCAGCAGGAGGAAAAAAAAAAAAATCATTACAAATTTTGTCACTGCCATTTGGTCCAGATTGGACAAATTATGAGGGAAACTTTAATGTCTCATGAAAACAGAGCCATTGACTGCAAGTGGCGTTCGCTGGCACTTGCTCACTGAGATCATTAAGCACCATCTCTGATGCTTTCTGAGCAGCAAGGGCTGGAGTTGAAAGGGCTGCCTGATGGCAGAGAAGACCACGAGAGCTTCACCTCTGTGGGCAAGCCATCAGCATGTGGTTGCTCTCCACAGCCACAGCCTTTGGAGCAGGGGGGTAGAGTGAAAATCAGGAGTTAGGAACGTGAACTTCTCCTGCAAATCACTGCCTTGTCGTTAGAACTCACATTTTAAATAGCATTTTGGCCTGTTGCCACCACCTAATACAATACAGATAATTCTCTCACAATGTACCAAAGATAATGCAATTAGCATGGAGGTTCCATAGACATGTTTTATATTATCTACTTAAAATAATCCTATTTCCATGCTGTAATCTAATCTAACTGTGACTTGGTTTGCCCTAAATGAGATATATGGTTAAAGACAAGTCAGAAATCATAAATAAGGGGGGGATAAATGCTGTATCATTGCGTTTTCATTGGGACACTATGGATTTGGAGGAGCAGACTTAGCACTCTGTCTGGCTCGGGATATATTTCCTTGTCAACTGCCAAGCTGGTATTTAAAGGCATCGCTGATCTCCAAGTGCAGGGAGCTCAATCTTGCTGTGAGCAGAGCTGTGCAGCCCGAGGGGCTCTACGTGACTCCAGCCTCATGGGCTGGACCTCAGAGCAAGGGGTGGGAGGTGGGAAGGGCTACTCCTGCTACAAGGGTGTGTGTGACCTCTCAGTGGCCACAAAGCCTGTGAGAAAATGATGAGCTGAAGCAATGTGTGTGGCCTTGACTTATCACCTCTGCCTTCCCCTGGCATCTTGCTGGTGTTTGAGGTGTGGAGGATGGGGAGCCCCTGAATGAGGAGCATCCTTCAGCAGCTCCTCAGCACTGCCAGGATGCAACTTTCCCTTTAGCTCAGCCTCTATGGTGATAAACACAGCTCCATCACCTTCAAAGGTGCAGGAGGAACCCAGTGTAAAACATGAACAGTTATTGGAATAAGATTTGACAATCTGGTCAGCAGATAAAACAAGGATTAATAGGGTTTAGCTGCCATGCTGGGTGTGTTTGCCATGGGAGACACATATTCCCCACATCACAAATGTTGGAGATCTCAGTCATGGTGTGAAACATCCTGCACCATACCCAGGAGTCTCCAGGTGATGTGAAAAATTCTCCCACCTGCACCAGGAAAGAGGTTTGGGCTTTTTTGCTCCTTTCTCATCCTCTAATGATCTGTCTGCCTCAAAATGAATTTAGAGTTGGCTGAAAGACTAGATGGGCTTTCAGTATCTATCAAAACTTCCCAGTCCAACATCTGCCCTCTGCAACCACACTCATCCATCTTTTTGTCTTCTCCTGTCTTCAAAGCGTCGGATCATGGATGGGCAGGAAGCACAGAAATTCAGATGATTTATGTGGAAAGGAAGAAAATGCCTTATTTACGTAGCAGATCAGATTCTGCCTTGTGTTTTCATGCACCCCCTGTAGCAGCCATGGGGGTACATCTCTGGTGGGTCCTCTCAGTTGGCACTAATGCCACAACCCATGTCCCCAAGGCAGGAGCTCTCAGTTGTGCCCAGGGCACAGCACCAGGCTCCATCACTCCAAATCCTGGGAACAGATGCTTGTTCCTGCTGTCCTGAGCCCCCCAACCCACAAATCTGCTTTTTCTGTTTATTTTTTATAGGCAAAGATTCATCCAGACATCCTTTTGGATTCACTGCCACAGCTGAAAATCTGATGGGAAGAGAAAGACTCTGAGGTATGATACCAGTAGTGTTTTCACCACAGTTTAAAGTCAGATCACAGGGCCTGATCCTGCTCCTATCATCAGAGATGCACCATCTGTTCAAGCTTCTGAGTATCTTGCTCAGCAAAGCACTTAAGCATGTGCTTAGCTGTATGAACAGGAATCCCATCTCCTAGACTCAGTGGGATTTGTGGATGTGCTTATGGATAAATACATCTCCAAAGTGGCTTAAGTACTCAATGAACAGGGATGAAGAATCTTGTAAGCTTATAGTCTTTGCCAAACTGGGTCTTTAAATGGATTTTGTGACTTCCAAGATGTTTGTGTTCCCCCCAGTACAAAGCCTCCACCCTTTGGGATGTAGGGGAGGCTGAGTACTTGTCTCCACCATCTCCAAAAATCACATTTGTCCCCAAATTGGCTGATATCTGCCTTGTACAAGATTGCCACTCAAATCCCACCATGCTGCTCACTAAGCAGATGCCCAAAACACAGCCCTCCTTCTCCTGCTTCAGCTGTGTCTCTGCCCTGGTACACCATTTATTTGCCTACCCCCAATTAGAGAGCGCTGCTTTTCCGTGCTTAGCTATCTAATGGAGATAAAATAATACACACCATAAAAATAATTTCCTTTTTAGGCTCCTACATTCATATTTATTTCTGAACGTTATGATGCTGCTGAACTGCAGCATCTCTGATCCACACAGAGCCCCGAGCCACAGGAAATCCAGAGCACATTATTAATATGCAGTCATTTCCAAAGCATTAAGAACAGACACATACTATGGCAGATGCTGTAAAACAGCAGAAAAAAACCCTCAAAACCCTAATAACATTCTGAGAAGTTTTTTTGCAAGCTGAAGGATGATATAAAATGCAACAGGCAGAAGCACCTGGCAGTGAGGGGAGCACAACTCACCGGCCACTACTGAAAAGCTGAGAGCATCCCTCTCCCAGCTCCACCACAGGTTAATTACTGGGGACTCTGAGGTGCTTTGCTGTTTATGGCCCTCTCTGTGACAGAGGGGCTGTGAAAGGGACCCAGCCCTTCTCTGTGGCCCCGGCCAGTGCTGGTGTCCCAGAGGCAGGAGCTAATGGCAGGATTTATCATTGCCATCACACTTCATTACAGCAGTTTAGTGTTTAATGGAGCGAGCAGGACTCTGCGGTTGCGCTTGTCCCCTGGCTGCGGCTGGCTGGGAGCAGGGGACGGGCTGCCCGTGCCTCACGGGCTGCAGGGCTTTGAAGGGTTAATGTAATGAGTCTGGCAGCTTGAGAGCACCGTTTGTCTTCATTCATCGTGGGGCTGCTTGGCTCTGTCACCCGGGTGGGACGCGCAGAGCCCCGCAGCGAGGGATGCACAATCTGTGCAGGGAAACTGCTTGCTTTGGGTGTGCAAATGTGAACATAAGTGTGCAAGGAGGCTCTGTGCTTGCTGCCGTGGGCCGGGTGGGTCAGAGCAGAGAAAGAAGAGGGGGGTGTGTGTGTTGGAGTCAAGCTTTGAGCTCAGTGCATCCTGGAGGTGAAGGGATGAGACTGTTTTCCAGGGAGGACCAAGTAGGAGAGGGGTCTGGACAGTACCAAGGGTGAGGCTGGCAAGGCAATGCCCAAACCAGGATCCAAAACCCATCCTTCCCCCCTCACTGATCTGTCCTGCTCGTATTTAGCCCCTCTTTGCTACCCCAAAAACACCAGCAAGTACTGAGCTTGTGTGCTGCAGGTCTCCATCTCTACCCCAGTCAGAAGAACTGGGGGGTTTATGGCTCTTGCAGGTCCCATCACCACTCTGGGCAGGTTTATAAAAGTAAATGTAAATATAAACACTCAATGATGAGCATATAATGAAAAAATCTCCCTAAAAAAGAAGAATGTAGAAATGATTGAACAAATAATGAGTAGTTTGGAAAAGCAGAGGTAGTAACCCCAAAACAGGCAGCATGGTGGTGTTATAGAGACTGTCACACACCACCACCCAGCCAGGTAATTTGCTGCCTTTAGGCTGGAAACAACATTTTTATTGCTTGAATTGTTAGTTTGGTGCTGATTCCTTTTGTACCATCTCTGCTTTGCCCCAGGAGGAGTAAGCAGCTGTCCCTAAATCCTGCCTCCTCCCTGCCATGTGGTGACACTGGCCTCAGCCAGTCTGAGAGATGCCAAGATCTCTGATCTATCACTCCCACAATTCTTCCAGCTACTTGGGTCATGTGTCTGAAGAGGACACAGAGAGCCTCAAATTTGGCATCCGAGTCACGTAACGCACGCTGAAGAGCTCAGAAAGTTAAACCAGCCTCAGCTCTGCTGCTTTAATATTTTAAATGCCAGAGATCCCCAGAAAGCATCATTCAGAAGAATTTACCTACTTAAATCCTAAACGCTCTAATAAAAATGCTATTTAAAACATTGGGATATATGAAAGAGAGGCACTTCACAGCGGATAAAAGAGATTCAGCAAAGTAATTGTGCACACACATAAAACACTCATCCAGTACACACTTCACTGCTTTTACATTGTAAGCTTCAAATCGTGCTCCATGAATTAATGCTGTACTATGAGAAGTTATGCAATGAAATAAAGCACAATAGCAAAAATGAAACCCGATGAATAAAACCTCCCTTCCATCCTGAGCTGTCCCCCAGACTTGTTCATGTTTCACCCCTGAATTATAGTGCCTGGTACATGGGCCCCTGGGGGGATTCATTATTTTATCAAAAAATTGGTTTTACAGCTACTGTACATAGTCTGAAAAATGCCCCGAGAGGAGATGGTGATGGAGATGGATACCATTATTCCTATCCAATTAAATGGATTTAATTGGGAGAAGAATATTTATTAACATCTTCTCGGCCTCTAAATAAAGTTATTGAGGTTCTGTGCCTGAGGTACAGGAGATCACAGTGGCAGAGGCACATGGGTCCTCATGAGCATCTTGCCTGCCCTGGGTTTGACTTCAGTGAGCAACCTGGACCTCAGTGGTGTCACTACCTGGGCAGGGGTCCACCTCCATGGGGACACCATTTCCTGGGGTGCTACCATTGCCCAGGGGTGCCTCCAAGGTGGTGCCTGCTGTGCTGGATGGGCTGGGCTGCAGGCCCTGTGCCCTGAGGTGGTGGCAGCAGGGGACAGACAGTGACAGCACTGGGGGAGCTGTGTATTCAGTATTTCCATGAGAAAGTTGTGATCAGACTTTTAAACATGGACTGTAGTGTCAGGCCAAGGGATGACTGTTTTACACTGTGCTTGGATTGAGTCAGAGTAGATCTAAGGCAGAAATCTTTGATGATGAAGGTGTTGAGACACTGGCACAGGTTACCCAGACAAGTCATGGATACCCCTCCTTGGAAGAGTTCAAAATGAGGTTGGACAGGGCTGTGAGTAACCTGATGTAAGGGAAGATGTCTCTGCCCATGGCAGGGGTTGGATGAGGTGGTTCTCCTGGCTTGGGTTCATTATCTCCATCAGCTGCTGGCCCAGGCAGATGGGAGGGGCTGCAGGTGGGTGGGGCCGCAGGTGGGCGGGGCCACAGTGGGATAAACAGCTGAAGCAACCAATGGGGTGTTGATTCCACAATGAGCCATGTCCCTATATAAGGGGAGGGCTGGGCTTAGGGAGGGTGTTTGTTCTCCACGTGGTTTGGTGCAGCTGGAGCAGGTACTGTTGTTTTCTTCTCCCTTGGTGGTGTTTTCTTCTCCCTTGGTGTTGTTTTGTTGAATTGTTTGTATCTTAACCCCTGTGGGCTCACATTTTTTTCTTCTAAATTCTTTTTCCCAACTCAGTTGAATGGGTTTGAGGAGGGGTGGTGAGTGGCTGTGCCTTTCACTAGAGCAGGTTGCTCAAAGCTCTGTCCAACCTCCCCTGGGATGTTTCTAGGAGTGGGGTATCTACTGCCCTCTGGCAACCTGGGTCAGGGTCTCCCAACCTCCCCAGTGAAGAACTTATGGTGAACTTACACCTTGGAGCTGTTGGAGTAGTTATGTGAAGGGCAGTTTTTAACTGTGGTGTTGCTGGGGGAGGCTGGGTGCTCATTAGCTGCTTTACCAGGGCTTTTGTATTTGAGTTTGCATCTGATTTTAGCAGAAAAAAACCCTGAGTGCCTAAGTGGTTCCTGTGGCTGAGTGTCCCCTGCTTGACCCATGTTCAGGTTCAAGCCCAGCTTCACAAGGGTGTTATTTGTGATGATACCTGCATGGCCACAGCATCAGAAAAGAGGTGCAAAAAGGAAAAATAAATCATAAGGAAGGGAAAAAAAACCCCACAAAGCTAAAACGAGCCAAAGAAGTGTGATCAAGTGAGTTGTCACAAGGCAACTGCTTTCCAACCCAAACCCAAATGGAGAAGGCCATTGAAAGTTCATTCCAGGAAAATCAGAGAGAAATGGGAGTGAAAGCTGATGGGATTCTGGAGTGAGAGGCAGTGAGAGGGCTCAGACCAGGCTGGGCTCTGCTGACAGAGACCCCATGCTCAGGCAGAGACCAAAGGAAGTGGCAACCAAACATCAGAGAAGTCACTGCACATTGCACAAATAAGGAGTTTATTGGTTGATCTCAAAAGCATCAATAATTGTCTAATCTTACAGAAATTGCCACTTCTCAGGTAAGGATTGTGGACCAGCCCTGCCTGCTGCCCTGAAGATGAGGCTGGTGCTTCACACAAAGAGGGTTCCCACCTGCTCAGCTTGGATCTTTGTCATACTCCACCTCCTGCTCCAGGTTGGTTCCTGACACCAGAGGACAGCCCAGGCCACTGGGATGATGTGGCAGCTCAAATCCAGATTTAGGTGAGTGCCAGAGGTGCTACTTGGGAATTTCCTCCTTTGCTGCTGCTGTGGGAAGAAGCAAGTGGTTAATTGGGATCCCGAGCAGCTCCAGAGGCTGGAGGATGACTCAGTGTTTGCACCGGGCTGTGAGAACTTAATTGATTTTACCCTTGTAGGGAATAGCTGTTATCAGTCTAGCTTTTGCACATGACAAGCAGTTTTTCAAGCATTTCATGCAAAAGTTCACAGTAGGACAGTTATATTTTTGGATCTGGCACCGAGTGAAAATCTGGCAGAGGGAGGCAGGATTTGGGTGGAGGAGATCAGCCAGGGCTGCACCCCCTGTCTCTCCAGTTCCTGGGATTTGGGGGTTTTTGCACTGACATCTTTTTTTTCTTTGCATGCAGTGGAGCTTTGGGACTGAAGTCCCAAAGAAGGCACAGATGAAAATAACACTTAGGAAGCCTTTGGGGGCACCATGCTTTGTTCCAAAACCCTTCTAACACCCCTCTGGGCCTCAATGGGGAGGGAGGCTCCCCATCCTGTCCCTCTCAGCTCACACCAAGTGTGAGGTCATCCCAAATCCCCCCAAAAACCCCCTGCATAGAGGTGATTACAAAACCCCCATCCAACCAGGAGCTCTGCTGCAATGTCTGTACCCATCAGGTGCACCTTGTTGGAGGGGGAAAGGCCTGGGATTAGATTGCACTGTAACCTTCATGAAAAAACTGTTTTTTGGTAACAAAAGTGATTAATTGCTGTCCCTTCTGGGCCGACCTCATCTGTCTGGCAGCAGCCAGCAATTGGAGTCACTCTGCAGCTGAGGGGGATGAATCAGGAGAGTTGAGCATGGTAGTCATCTAAGAGAAGGAAAAAAAAATCTTTCTCTTGTATATATACACACACCTATATATCTATATGTATATATATCTACATGTGTATATAATATAGATATAAAGAGATATATATATCTTGAGCTGGAACCCCATTTTCTGCTGCCCAAAGAGCACTAGTTTTCTTCTGAGTCTCTTACTCTCCAGCCCCAAGCTGAAAGGGTTCTGTGGCAGGCTGGGTGGGATGCAGGGGAGCTCATCTCTACTCTGCAGAGCTGCTCCCCCGTGGAGAGGTTTGGCCTGGGAAGAGAAGGTGCTGCAGTAATTGCTGCTAAAGCCTCATCAACTTTTAGTGCTGCTCCTCATTTATGGTGGCATTTGACTGGCTGCTACCAGAGAGGCTCTGGTGGTGTAGCTTGTTTGCTGCCCAGGCAGGCTGCTGTGTGGGAAGGGGGTGGGATATGTAAAATCTCCTCCAGCAGCACTACAAGAGGTTATAAAATATTTATAGCACCAGTCAGCCATGCAAGGCCAGGCTCTGGCATGACACAGGCATTTCTTTTTCCCAAACAGGGGAAGAATTCAGCATTTAAAAGCCAGACAGCCTGCTGAGGTTGGCTCTTGGGCTGAGGTTCTATCAGGCCAAGCTTCAGGTTCTTCTCCAGATCTTTTTAATGGCCCTAAATCTTGTCTGGAGGTGGTGAGTTGTTTTGAAGCATCTCTTGGAGCATCTCCTAGAGGCAGGGCAACCTATGGCAGTGGGCTGAGGGTTTCTGCAGAGTCATGCACCCCAGTGCCCCAATAACCCCATCTAAAGCTCCTGAGTGCCCTAGGAAGCCCCAGAGCTCACTGGGAGAGGTGACAGCAGCATCCAGGGAAGGCAAAGGGCAGAGCTGAGCCCTATGAGGTGAAGGTGCCACCTTCAGCAGCAACACAACCCTGGGTTCTGCACCACCCTGCCCACAGGCACTGTGCCAGTGCTGGCCACAGCCATTAAACTATTAATACTCATCATTTTCTCCTGGCTAATGCAGTTATTATTTCTATGAGACTAATAAACACTGGTTCTCACAGGGAGGATTTTGCTCTAATTAAGTCGCTCACACATTGGGAAATGCCCAGTGCAGCAGTTGGAGTTTCACAGCAGCCTCTTTAGCACATGTGATGAGGACTTAGTCCCATGTCCCACCTTGCTGTTGGTCCTTGCCCATCTCTCACTCTGCAAAGCCCTGGGAGTATCTGGTCTGTGTGATGGGACCCTCTGTACTCTCACCATGCCAAGAGTTGCTTTCTTAGGGTCACAGGTGTCAGCCTTGCTCTCACCCAGGAACTACATACATCTGTGTGCATAGGTTGTGTGACATTTCCACTCTTCTGATGGCATTTCAAAAGCATCCTGGCAGATTTTGTATGTCTCTGGCCCATCAGGAAGCAGTGCCATGGCTCCAAACCCTGTCACAAGCTGTGCAAGGGCAGGTGCCAGCCAAACTCACCATCTCCTGACCCATTTCCAGCAGCCTTTGTACCACACATGGCCAAAGACTCATTTCCCTTGCTGTCTAGAACACACCAGGACTGTAATAAATAAATGGTAAGTATTCAGATGGAGCTGCTGCATGGACATGTGGGCCTGTCAGCTTTGTAGCCCCCATGTCACCAGCACAGCAGTGGCCTCCAGGTGTCCCTTGTATCCCACCTGATGTCATCCCAAAAGCATGATGCCCAGAGTCCTCTTTGTAAGCTGATGCATTGCTTTCTCTGCAGAGGATCAGTGTTGTTAGCTGTGCAGGTCCTGCTGTGCTGAGCACCCCGGGAGCCTGTTTAGCACCACATCCAGCAGATCAGCTACTGGGCAACGTCACTGCTCCCCTGGGAAGTGCTCAGCTCAATCAGGGTTTTAACTTGGAGCCAGATCCTTCAGTAGAGCAAGTAACTCACTGTCTTTGAAACACAAGAAATGAGGATGTGGGGCTGCCTTTTTAGTTACAGACCTAACTAAAAGGTTGAGGTGGATAATTTATAAAGGACAGTAATAAAACTGACTGCATGGTTTAGATCTTAATAAAACTGCAATGCCTTGTGTCTGATTTTATAGACAACTTTTATTAACTTGGTGCCTTTGTACTAGAAACATCTGACAGGTTTCTTACAGCTGAAGACTCTCCTGAGCAAACACGTGTGGTTCAAAGAGGATCAGAAACATTTAGGGCTCAAGAGTGGGAGAGTACAAACCCCTTGCAAACCCATCCTCCTCCTCCTCCTGAGGGTTCTGGCCTGGGCAGAGCTGTGGGGAGAAGGGTGGCAGGGAAGAGCTGCTCCCCATCTCTGGCTGCCACCTGGCCATGGGGCAGCCTGGCACAGCAAGTGCAGGGCAGCTGGTGTCTGTGAGCACTGCTAATTAGAAACCTTTTGCTAATGAATTTCATTCCAAGCCATAATGGGCAGCACTGGAGTAGCCATCCCAAGCATCCTTGGCAGCCTCACATCAAAGAATATGACCAATAAAATAAGGAAATGTGTCCCTGGCTCTGCTCTGTGGCTGTGATCCCAAAGCACAGCTCTGGCTGGGAAGGACAGGGTGGCTGTGCAGACACACAGACACACACTCAGGGTCAGTATGAGGTCCACCAGGTTTAACTAAAGGACTGTAGCATCTTCTAGAGCTTCACTAGCTAAAAAACTGGACAGGCAGCTCTTACACCAACTCATCACCCCAGGCTCATTTTGCTGTGGTCACAAGGGACACAAATAGAGATTTAAAAATCATCATTCATAGCAAGTAAGTATTTAACCCAGAAACCTTGGACTTTCTCCTCCCTCCATTTCCCTAGGCACGGGCACGCTGAGGAGGAGCTGGCAGGAGGCAGCAGGTCCTGACGGATCGTTTCAGTCACTTAGCACGTGTTTACATCTGATTTGTTTCATGTTCTGCTTTGGCTGTTGCAGTGTCTGAGCTGGCCCTGGCCCAGGGACGTGTGCTGGGTTTGCAGCAGGGTGTTCAGGAGGTTTAGCATCCCACAGGTAAGGTCACCTTCCTAAAGGCTGTGCTGGGGACACAACATTAGGAGGCTCCTTCACCGTGAGGGGCTGTAGCTTTCTGGCCAGCAGAAATGAAGAGAATTTGTGTGCCTGAGATCTTAGGAGGCTGTGACCTGGAAGTAGCTTTTAATGAAGAGATACAAACTTGAAAAGTCCCTTGCAGCCCTTATCCTCTCTGCACCTCACTGATTTTTAATTCCTCCGTGAGCTGCTTGCTGATTTGAAGGCAGAATTGTGGCTTTCATTCATCCTGCAATTTTTATCTCCAGAAGATGCAGAGTGGCTCCACATTCAAACTCCTGGAATAAGTTGGGTGTTTTTCTTTCAGTCCTGGAGGATTAGATGAAGGACCCGGCTCCCATCACTGTTGATAGAAAAATCCACCTAATCAGCTTCTTGTGGAAGCAGCACAGAAATGGGACTTCAAAATGCTCTCAACAGCCAGCAGGGTTGAGAGGGCAATGTGCTGAACAGGGCACGGTTTGGTTAAGGCAATTGGAGCAGGAGAGGGAAAGCTGCCCAGAGGGGTTTCAGTCTCTCCGATTTCTTGGTGAACTCTTTTAGAGCAGTTATTATATCCACAGAAAGTCAGATTTCCTCCTCACTAAGCGGCCCAGGTGCTCCCTGTGCTCCCCCTGCAGGGGAACAGCGTGGGATGCTCCAGTGGGATAAAGGGATTTTCTTCTGAGCAGCTTTTCCTTTACCCAGTCGGGCATGGCTGGTGCTAAAAAGGGCACATCCAGCTCCAAAAGGAGAGAAAGTGAGTTCTCGTTTTGTTGCCATAGCAGCCTTCTGGATTATTTAAACTGATAGCATTTGTAAAAATTCAACAAAGGGTAGAGGATCTCTTGGCGATGGCAGCAGATGTAACTGCCTGTGCCATGTGCCACTGGGGGGAAAAACCAACCAAAGCAACAACCAAACCAAGCCAACAACAGCAAAAAAAAACCCTCTTGGCAAAAGCAACCTCATCCTGCCCCACGTTGTGCAGCGGGAAATGTCACTTTTCCCAATGACAGGGTAGAGCTGGAAAGCAGCAAATGACGTTCAGGTCTGTAAGTGCTGAACAGGCTCCCAGCAGAGAGCTGCGGTGGAAGGTGGCATTTCACTCCCCTCCAGAGCTCAATGAACCACCGTGTGGCACAAAAGAGAAGGTTGTTAACGTTAAAAATTAATTAACCCTCACACGCAGCTTAATGGAACTGGCTCTGGTACAATAGCTGAGTGACAGGGGTGAGTAACAGCAGCCTTGGAAGGCTTTAGACCCCGAGCTGCTGCTGCAGCAACCTCTGGAATGACCACGGTGCTGGTTGGTGCTCTGGATTTAGCCAGAGAGCTGCTCTAAGGGGTTTGAAAGATGCTGATGATCTGATGGTGCTTCAGGGAGCTGTCCCAAGCAGGGGAGCAGGGCAAAAGCTGGGCAGCACCAAGGTGGGACTTGGATGAGGTGGCTGTGGATGAGGAGAAGCTGCTCCCTGCCTTGGGATGGGGGAAGGCTGTGGGCATCAGGGCTCAAAACCTGGTTGGATGTGAAAGACTCATGGAAATGTTTAGGTTGGAAAAGACCTTTAAGATCATCAAGTCCAACCCCAAACCAGGGGGGCTGAGATCCAGCTCAGGGTGTCCCCTGATCTCAGTGGCCAGAAAAAAGAAATCACCTTGTCTGCACTTCCCAAAGGAAAAAGTTGCTTTATTGAATTACCAGTGTGTGAAAAATGTACATGGTGTTCTTCTGGAGAGACCAGAGCCACATAAAACCTGGGCTGGTTTTTGACAAGATACCTCCAGCGAGTGTAAATCACTCCTAGGTGAGTTAACCTCTCTTCTCAGGCAATTCTGCAAGTTAAATGTCAAAGCTTCCTCTCAGCCTAAAGGTTTTTACTAAATTTGTAATGAATCTTGCTCTGTTAATGTTTTTTTTTTTTTTTTTTTTTGGTAATAGGGCCAAAGCAGCAAGGTGGCTTCACTGCCTGGAAGCTGCTTGCCTTCAGGACAGGACCATCACTTGCTCTTTACCTTGTTTTCTCCTCAACTATCAATAAAATAATTAAAAAAGAAATTTAAATCACCAAATGGAAAGAGAATTTTATCAGGCATGGCAAATGATGCCATTTCCTGAAAGACAAAGGCTGTTAAGGAAAGCTGTACAGCAAAGCTGTTAGCAGTAAAGCAGTCATGAGAGGAGGGGAAATTTGCCATTCAGAGTAAGGTAATCTGGCAAATAACCCCTCTGCTCTGCTCTGCTCTGGGGAGGTCACCTCTGGAGTACTGGGTCCAGTTCTGGGCTCTCCAGTTCAAGAGGGATTGGGAACTAATGGAGAGAGTCCAGCAGAGGCTGGGAAGATGCTGAGGGGCTGGAGCATCTCTGTGCCCAGGCCAGGCTGAGAGCCCTGGGGCTGTTCAGCTGGAGAAGAGCAGCCTGAGAGGGGAGCTGAGCAATGCTGAGCAAGAGATAAAGGGCCCCATGGGCCAAGAGGATGGGGCCAGACTCCTGACAGTGGTGCCCAGTGACAGGACAAGGGGCAACAGGCACAAACTGGGACTCAGGAGGTTCCATCAGAACAGGAAGAGAAAATCCTTTGGTGTGAGGGTGTCAGAGCCTGGCCCAGGCTGCCCAGAGAGGTTGTGGAGTCTCCTTCTCTGGAGAGATTCCAAACCCACCTGGGCAATGGGATCCTGGGCCCCCTGCTCTGGGTGACCCTGCTGGAGCAGGCAGCTTGGACCAGATGATCTCCAGAGGTCCCTTCCAAGCCTCACCATGCTGGGATGCTGGAATCCACTGTATTCCTGCCATGAAAAGAACAGAACCAGCACTCTCCCTGCTCTCCTTTCTATCTGCCCCTTTCAAGAAAATCCCTGGTTTCATGCAAGCTGTGCAAGGATCATATTTTATCTGCTCATTCCCAGGTTCAGCTGAGGTTTCTGTAGGAGCTTGCTGAACTGTCACTGCCTGCAATTAGCACTTGCAACTATTTTTATAGTGGGATCTGGGCTGGGTGTTTGAGAGTCCCCAGATAGAGGCTCAGACATGCACCGTGGTGAGCACAGCTCTGGGAAGCTCACTGCCCTGGAATGAGATGATCTTTAAGGTCCCTTCTACTTCAACCCATTCTGTGACTCTATGATTCTCTTCTAGGCTTCTGCCTACTGAATGTCATCACCAGAATAGAGCAGTCTGTGGCTGATTTAGGAGTCTTAAGGTTGAAAATTTGTCCAAAAAAGCTTCCAGGTGATATTTCTGCTGCAAGGGATCCAGCAGGAATCCATGGTGTTGTCTGGTGTTATTTATAGAGTCAATGGTTTGAGGCAAAAGGGATCTTTAAGATCCTCTAGCCAACCCCCCCTGCAGGGAGCAGAGACATCAGGTTGCTCAGAGCCTCATCCAACCTGACATGGGATGTTTCCAGGGATGAGGCTTCTATAGGAAGATCTTGGGGCTGCTGCAAGCACCTCTGTCCCNAAAAGCTTCCAGGTGATATTTCTGCTGCAAGGGATCCAGCAGGAATCCATGGTGTTGTCTGGTGTTATTTATAGAGTCAATGGTTTGAGGCAAAAGGGATCTTTAAGATCCTCTAGCCAACCCCCCCTGCAGGGAGCAGAGACATCAGGTTGCTCAGAGCCTCATCCAACCTGACATGGGATGTTTCCAGGGATGAGGCTTCTATAGGAAGATCTTGGGGCTGCTGCAAGCACCTCTGTCCCCTAGGAGAGCTGAAGGTACTGCCCTCCAACCAATGCAGTCTGGGGGGGGGGGGGGG
>VYZU01028649.1:2769-27973 GCA_013401355.1 Ceyx cyanopectus
TTTTTTTTATGATATTGTGAACAGCAAAGCATATACTCAGAGGAGGTAACTAGTAGTAACCTTTATTAGGTGCTTGTCCAACAACTTGAAAAAGTGGACTGCTGTTGAATAGTGGAGTGAAATATATTCTTGAAATTATTGTCATCAATGAGGTGAAACACATCCTTGATGAAACTGTTACTTGAATGAGTCACCAGGAACCCCTTTCCCATTAGTGACAGACACATTCTCGTAGCTGAGTCTTTCATTCACAGCACAGACATGTGTTGGCAGAGGCTGGCAGGGTTTAGAGGAAGTCTGTGAAAAGTACACAAGAAAATCTTACCTGCAAATGTCAGTGAGACATCTCCCTTCCCTCACCTATGTGCCTGTGCACGACCCAGAACCTGCTGCTGCTTGCTTTGAACTTCACCTGCAGAGCTTACTCATAAAATGGATTTGAGAGCAAACTGTTGCAAGCTGCTGCTCGAATGTGATGGATGTCACCTTGCAAGAAAAGACAGAAACCCCTTAATGTGTGTTGTTGCATATTCTGGCAGAATATTGAATGGTAGCACCCGTGTGACTCAACACTTAGCAGCATTAAGGTTTGAGAGAAGCTGGGGTTTTATATGAGGAACTATTTTTATGCATCTCACTTAAACTTTCCTATTTGAAGTGGAAAAAGTGAAGGTGTATCAAGGAGCCAATAGTTTAGTAGTTAAAGATTGGATGTGGCACTGTGACATGGTCTAGCTAGGTGTTGTGATGTCAGATCTTAGGCTGGACTTGATGATCCCAAAGGTCTATTCCAGCCTCACCAATAATTCTATGTAATTTATTTCTGACGAAGGTCATGTCAGTTTTTAGCATATTCAGTCTGACAATCACAGTCTCAACCCTTAGCCTTTTTTATGTATATTGCTGTGCAGCTTGTAGTTTTGAAGAGCTCATGTCATGAGGACAGACACTTTGGTGGTGCTGTAAAAGCTTTTATTTCTTTAAGCTATTGCTGAGTTTTCAAGGAAAGTTTTTTTAGACAACAGGTGTTTTTCAGGATGATGTTAGATTCAGGGCATCACGATTTTGCCAGTACTCTTTCACTAAGTACAAAGAGTGTGCTGGTGTGTGATATATGGGAGCCAAGAACTGAGAAAGGCAGCTCAGATGCTCTGAGGGATGCTTGGGAGAAGCATTGGAGTGAAAAAGAGGAGTCAAAATCTCATTAGTGGAGACTGTTATTTCATATTAGGTTTATTGCTGCCACTCTCTCAGAATAAATCCTGTTGTAGTCTCAAAGACAGGGACTGCTCCTTGCTGGATTGATGCTCAGGTGTTCTCATGCTGCACAGGGGCTTCATATCTGGATTTCCTTAACCCTGGATGCTGAGGAGAAGCACTGCCCTCTCCCTTCTCTCTCCCCTGTGAGAGGGGATATGTGACACATCTATATCAGAGTTGAGTTGTTTCCTTTTGAGTGTAAATGCTACAACACCCAGGGCAGTGGTGCTAAAAAAGCAATATGTCTTCTTGGCACTGACTCCCTTAAGTCCAGCTCTGCAGACATGGCCAGTCTTAAATTTAACATCTCTGTCAGCAACCATGCAGGGGTAGTTACTGGTGTAATATCACTGCTCTTGGATGAGTGTCTTCAAGGCCTTGGGTAGCAGAATAGTGTCCCTGATCCCAGGGAAGCTTCCATCCTTTTCAGACTTGTGTGTGGTGAATTTTTTTTGTATAGTTTCCAGACCATCCTTTTCACTCAGCACAGAGCTGAGGTTTCATAACTGAGTCAAATTATATATATATAAAGAATAGGATCTTGAATATTGAGACCCTCTGTGTCAGGATCAAAGGAATGGCTTCATTTTGTCACTGCAATACTGTGATGATAATTTCCTGAAATGCATAGCATCAGTTTCCTTCCATCCTTGGTCTTCCCTCTGGGCAAGGCCCCACGTCCTGGGTTGAAGATGCAGGATCAAATACTTTTGGTTAAATAAATTGCCTGAAACTGGCTGCTCATTGAGTCTGTTCAGTAGCTGAATGGGAGATGTTCCTCCAGTGAGACAGGGTGATGAGCTGTGAGGATCCCTCACTCATGCAGTAGATGGGGGCTCATCCAGTTGAGTATCCCAGAAAGCTGGTATGTGAGACAGAAGTCAAGGTTTGTTGTGACTCTGTTATGGGTTTTATTGTTTGGCTTGGCTTGGTTTGAATGTTTGGGGTCTCTTTGTACGTCATGTTTTGGAACAGATAGGTAGTTATGATTTTTCTGATGGGAACCATAGGTTCTGCTTATCTAATTGTGTCCAAACAATCAGAGCTCCTCTGACTTTGCTCAGAGGCCTTGGGATGTGAGGCAGCTCTGGACTAGACACGAGGTAGGTGCCTTAGTCCCAGCCACATGCCTTCTCTATTGGGTTATAATGAGCCCATCTGACCCATGGGCAGCACAAGGCTCTTCTCTGTCACTTGTCACCATAGACATACCTTATGTCTCCTGGGGTTTTAAATAACTTTGCATCTCAGAATTGTTTCAGGGAATGAAATTCTGTAGGTGCCACTTAGGGTAACAACTTTTTTGACAAGTGACTGGAAAGAAAGGGACAGTCTTCTGATGCTGGTCCCCTGTATGGCTTTCCCCTGCATTTTCCCCCCCTCTATTTAGTTTTTTTTAAACAATCTTAATCTTGGCAAAAAGTTACTCTGCTTGCCTTGATTTTTTTTTTTACTTTCTTAGCAGGAAGGCTTTGGAGGTGTTCAGAACTTTATAGGAAGGATGCCAGAAAAAGGGACCAACTAATGGTGTGTGAACTTGCATAAAGCAAGAAGAAAAGTAATGCCCGAACTTCTCTCCTCCTGGAAGGTCTGTTACATAATTCATGATCTCGCTAGGGTGTCTTGCAAAAACAGGATACAGCAAAATCCTTTAAGATATACAAAACTGCTATTTTGGTGCTGAAAATATGGGAAAACTAAGATTATCTGCTCCATGGTGAATGTCATAGATGGAGAAAAAAAAAGCCGTATTAAATGCCTGAATCCCTTAAGGGAGACTATGACAGATTCAAGACAGATGCATGTGAATAAATCTTCTTTTAATGAATGACACTTAGCTCTGCTGGGCTGTATCAAAAATATTGCCACGGTGTCTGTGCAGCTTCAGCAGCAGGAAGCTGAATTGCCAAAGAGGTAATATCCTGAGTCTGATCAGTGTATCATAATCAAACAGACTCTAAGCAAGAAGGATAGAGTGTCTCCCCAACCATATGGGATTAAACAAGCTTGCTAACTATCTATAATTTCTGTGAGTTCCAATCACTGCCTTAAAGGGCCTGACAGAGGCAGGGTCGTGGAGTGCCTTGTTTTGGAAGATGGCTGCATGTTGCCCTTACTGTAATATAGTGATGAATGCATCACTATAGTTAATATTCCATTCTAGACCTCATTTTCCCAGGGTCTATAACTCACCCATAATAATTTGCTGAAGGTTGAAACTTGGCAGACAGGGCTGCAGACCGGGAATTAATTTTGGTAACGCTATAATAAGTGCTCTTTAATTAATGTTAAATGAAAATGGAATTCCTGAGAAATTACACACAGCAGTCATGCGACATGTTGAATGAGTTCATCGTGATTAATGTTACTAAAATGAATATCAAAAGTGGTAAGTGGGATTTGCCTTTTAATAAGAAGTGTTGCCAGCATCCTCTTAACTGATATTTGGCACCAAATGGCTTTTAAAGGGACAGCATGAGGAAAGCACCACCTGTTAGAAAAGGCAAAGTAAAGTGAGCAGGCAGGTCTCGTGTTAGTAGGCATGTAAGTACATCTTAATCCTCTGAGTTACTCGTGCACTCTGGGGTTGTTCAGGGCAGCCTCCTACAACCTGAGCTGGTGACAGCTTTACTTCAAGTGGGAGAACTGGATTAAGGGCCTTTAGCAGTCCCAGCCAACATACATGTGATTGCATGAATAAGAGTAAAATTTAGGGTCTGGATTATATGAAATCAGATGTGGAGATATTTGTGTAAAAAATATTTCATGGATGAAGGCGTAAGCTCTTTAAGGCACTCTCTCTCAAAGTCTCAAACACTGAAGAGCTTTCTAAAGCTTTCAGAGACTTCTAAATTACTTTTCACTGCTCAAAAATAAACATGTGCTTATTAATTTGGGGATTTGTTAATCTTGGACAATCTGGATGTCAAGAAGGCAGGGAGAACCTCTTTTCACTTGTGCACTGTAGCAGGACAAGGGGCAATGGATTCAAGCTGGAGAACAGGAAGCTCCACCGCAACATGAGGAAGAACTTCTGCACTGTAAGGGCTACAGGTTCCCCAGAGAGACTGTGGAGTCTCCCTCTCTGGAGACTTTCCAGACCTGTCTGGATGCATTTCTGAGTGATCTGCTCCAGTTCTGTCCTGCTCTGGCAAGGGGGTTGGACTTGATAATCTTCAGAGGTCCCTTCAGACCCCTAACATTGTGTGATTCTGTGATAAAGCCCAAGAAAATAGACTTGGAAACTCTTAGTGGAAATACACTGATGAACACTGTGTGGATCATAAATAGTTTAATGAATGATGTTGTATTTTCCATATAAAAATTCTGGGGGATTATCTGAGCTGTCAGATTTCTCCTTACTAAGGGTTTAATTAAACTATGTAGACTGCTCTGGAACAGAAGGAAGAGATCACCTGGGAAACAGCAAAGTTCATTAGTAGGAGATGTAGGAATAAATCCCCCCAGCCCCTAAATAATCTCTTATGATAGTCTACAAAGAATCAGTATTCCCAGCACAGTAGTTAGAAGTCCCTGTGAGCTAGACCATGGCTTCAGTGAGGTAATAATGACTCATCTGCTTCATCCTACAGCTCTGCCAGTGTATCATGGTCTGCCCAAGACAGGATCTCCTTGTAGAGAGTGGTCATAAATCACCAAAGCAGCATGTTCCATGAAGCAGCATGGCAGATACAGTTTGTTATGAGCTGTCTTGGAAAAAAAAAATTCTATCATGCAGTCCACAAAGTGAAATATCTTTTGGTTTTGGTTGAATTTATCCCAAAAGATATAATCTACTGGCATGAATAAGAAACTGGGGTGGGGGATTAAATAATCTGCACTTCAGGATAAAGAATGTTTATATATACTCACATTTCCTAGGAAATTTCTGACCTGTTGCTCACATAAATGGCTGAATATATTCAAGCATTATATTTCCTTAGGAGGAAATAAATGGCTCTATTTTTTGTCAGTCTGTTAGATGATGCTCTATCTCCTGTGATGTTAGTGTTATCACTCCAAACTCCATTCTGGCAGGAGGACATCCCACTAAACACAGACACACTGGTGCCAAAGAAAATAAAACAGATGATGCTGATGTCTCAAGCTGCCTGTCTTTGAATGTATGTTGTGTCTTTTCTAGTAAGGATAATAAAGTGTAATGGTAAATGAAGAGCACGATAGGCTATATTTTTCTGGACTTGAAATATAGAAACATTTGAAAGTAACTAATTCACAACACTGCTGTGTCAAGGAAAGAAAACATACTGGAAAAAAGAATAAGCCTTTTTTGACAATTTCCTCTGCCATGTGACATCATCAGCTGTACAAAACAACAGTTACCTGGAATTCTGTCTGCTGTATAAATCAAAACAGAGAAAATATCTTTACTTTAGATCTTCCATCTTTCACCCAGCCTAGGGGAAGAAAAACTCTTTCCTTTCAATTTGTGTTCACTTTTATTGCCTCAAATTATCTGTTACATTGATCCCTTTCCTTCCTTCTTGATTGTCCCTTTCCCTGTAGCAGGGACCCCTTTGAGCTGGGCAGCTGGAGCAGAGCAGTGTGGTGATGTGGCAGGGCACTGTCCTCACTCCACTCACCTCTGCTTTCCCCACTGGTCAGCACTTGACTCACTCTGGTCAGTCACCTTAACTTGTTCTCAGTGCTTTCAACTTGTTCCTCCCACATCCCGGGGGGGGAATTTTAGGAGTTTTGGTATTTATCAGGAGGAGAGGGAAGCGACAGCAAATTGTTGGCCAAGATGGGACAGGAATGGCAGGGAAAAACTGGTTGATAGGGCTCTGACACCACAGCAGTGAATAGTGTGTGGTATCAGAAGTGACTTTCTGGTATGGATGACATTGTTCTCATTCCTCTAGTTTTCTCCAATAACTCCAACACAACAGTAATATTTTCTTAATTACTGTTTTCTTTTTTTTATTTGTGTTTTACAAGCTATTATTTTGTTGGTGAACTATCAGTACACTTACAACTTTATAAAATATATCAGCATTATATTGTTAAAATAAAAATAAAAAGGAGCTTGAAGTGGCTGTTTCAGTAGACTCCAGGCAAGGTGATGTCCAGGTGAACAGCCTATCTTTTAAGATATTGGGAATTATTCTGCTATTGTAATCAGCTGTGTATCAATAGACCAGGAGGAATGAAACCAAAAAGAGCAAACTTCAACAGATGGCTTTAGAGTCCCGCATGTACACCTCTGTCCAACAATCTGTTTACAGTGCAGGTTTATTTTTCTAGCTATCATTTATTTGGACAGAGGTAGCAGCAGTGTTTTCCCCAAGGACCCAGTGATATGCTCGATGGGGTGAAGGAGCAAGCTGAATCATTTTGGCCATGTAATGTTGATTTTGATGTGCACAGAACTGGATGTTCACTGAGGCTTGTGAAAATGCATATAGAGTTAATAGAAAAGGTAAAGGTAAATTTGCTCAGCACAAGGCATTCGGTGAATATATGATTCAGAAAACCTCTACAAAACAGTCAAATTAGGGTCAAACCAGAGGTTTCTCTGAGCCCTTCACTCCAGCCTGCCTTGCACACAATCAGAATTAGTGGGAAAAGCCATGATAATATTTTTCTGGAAAAGCCAACCACATTTAATTTCCAATGTCTTCCATCAGAACACCCCATTTTTATATTTGAAGTTGTATGGTCTGGAAATGGAAGTGAAACATCATCTATGCCATGAATGAATGAAAAGTAAATAAAGGCTAATGTCCCATTTTAGCTTAAGAAAATAAGTTTATACCAGACCACATTTGTTTTTCCTTACTCTACGAATATTCTACATCTCCAGAGAAATGACACGTTTAATAAAAATAACCTTATTTCCTTGCGGGTACTTGAGTTTGTTCCACTACAAAAGTTTGCAAGGAAAGGAGGGGGAGGAAGAGAGACAGGAGTTCGTGTCTCAGTGTAGTGCAATGTAACTGGAGGGAAAGTTTGTGGCTGGTTTCTATGTGCTGTGTCTGAGAGCTGTGGGACAAGATCAGGCCTCAAGAAAGCTTCAAGTCCTTTGCAATGCACAAAAAGTCATGTTACACAATTAAAAAAAATGCTTTTCTGTTGAATGGAATAGCTCAGGGGTACAGATCTTAATGAGGGTGGGGTTCCCAAAAAACAAGACTGGAAAAGACTGGGCTGGCTGGTTACCCAAAGGGCTCTGTCTGTCACAAATGAGTAAGTAGGAGAATGTAATCTGAAGGTTGAACATTGCTGGAAAAGATCCAACAATTTAAACTCATTGGTGTGGAAAATAATTACATACTGACAAGTCTCCAGGGCAAAGAAAGAGAGACAGACAAGGGCTTATATTAACTCTTCACGGTTTCAGCAATCAATCAATTGTTATTTAATTGAGCAATATTTGTAGGCACTTCCATACTGTGGAGAATAAATAACATTTATGTTTATTTTATTATTATGCAGAAGATAGAGGTGTTCAGGGGAGGTCAGGAGGAATCAAAACATGATGGTTTGGGAAAAATCAAACATTCCACTACCTAACATTTTACAAAGTGTTTTGATTTCAGGAGATCTTTTAAGCTAGTTATCAAGCATGGTGTATAAAACTTAGAGGAGAGGGAAGTGAGCACATTGTGAATCAGGATATTTGGGATTTTATTCCAAAAGAGAAAATTCAGCTGTTCATTTTCCACAGAGGTTAGGTGGATGGGTTTAAACTGTTGTGAAACTTAAGGGTTAATTTTGAGCACATGATAGAAGGTTTTTCTCTTGCTCTATTAAAAGCTGAGCTGAGGAAAATACAGAATGCTCAGTTAATAAAATTCAGGTGAGGAAGATGTATGCAAATGAGACCTCAGTTCCTTATTGCCAGGTTTCTTGATCCTTGGGGTGGGGGTTGGTTTCAATAGCGATGTTGGGAACAACAATATCTAGCGAAACAAGATGCAAACCTACTTCAAGGCAAAGTGGAGCACGTTGTCATTAATCTTCCTTGAGTGCTGGTGCCAAAAGCTCTGAATTCCATGAGTTTGGAGGGTTATCTGATTGTCCTCCTCAGCACACGGCATGCTGCAACCTATAGCAAGCAAATTAAATATAATCATATCAGTGAACTGAAATTACACTCCTTTTTCCATATGGGGCCTGTGGGCAATAATCATGTTGTTATCCATTTATCTGTTTCCCTCTAGGAAGTTTTCAGACTAACTAGCCAGAACAAATTCGAAGGCTCTGTCATAATGTCAGGAATTGTGGTGCCAGAGGGCTTCTAACACCTCTGCAATTTCTTGCTTTCCTGCCAGGGGAGGAGGGGATTCTAGGGTTGGTTGTTTCTTTGGGTTTGTTTTTTTTCTTCCTCTGTAATATTTTCTTCCACTCTCAAGGTGGAGAAAAATGAGGCTGCAGTGTTTAGGCTGTGCCTATGGTCACAGTAACAAATGTATTTCCTCTAAATGCTGATATTATACAAGGTTGAATGACATCACGTTGCTGCTTCCAGTTCATTTTTCCCTTACAAGGGCAATATTATATGGCGAGTAATTTGTCAGAGATACTAAAAATGGCTTGGGAGCAACAATAATTGTGAACAGGGTGAGTGGGTTCACTGTTCTCTCACTTGTTTTGGGGGCTTAATTTTTGGAAGACAGCCTAAGAAAATATCAATTTAGAGGCAAAAAAAAATACAAATAAAATTGTACCTGGGGCATTTGCTAGAGCCAGACATTAGTTCCATTCAGAGCCTGAACCATCCCACAGTTAATTGTAGGTCTGCTGCATTAGCTTGTAGGAGTAGTAAAAGCATGTAACTGGATCTAATCAGATGGGCAGAGGAACAGGCTCTGCGTGCCAAGGGAGCCCCTGGAACAAAAGGACAAATGTGACTGCAGAAAAGTAGTTTTACAGCACTGTAGAAATTCTTGTAGGAGTACTTGATCTGTACAGAAAGTGGAGTAAGAACCAAAATACCCAAGTAAAAACTGGTGTCTAGTCGTCTTGTTCTGTCTTAGCAGGGCTCTACTTGAAGTCCTTGAAGAGCTCTCTGTGAAAGATCCTGTGTGGTCAGCACTGCTGGGTTCTCCATCTCACTCAGGTTTGCCTGTCCAAAGCCAAGTGCTTTCAGTAGAGGCATCCTCCATTAAGTGTGCCCAGAAGGCAACTCATTCCCTGCTAAACTTGGTGTAAAACAGATACTGGGAGTTGTCCTCTACAATTACCAATTGTTCTTGCTTCACTGGAAGTGACTTTGATGACGAACGTAGGCTGGGTGTCTCCTGGAGACTCAGAACCCTGAGTTGTCCATTTGGGACGCTGCTGTGCTGTAAAGTCACACCCACTTTATTAGGAATTCACTTTCTCATACAAGTGATCTGTAGATATGGCCTCGTTGTGAAAGCAACACTGGGCAATTCATGTAAATTGTTCCTAGGAAAAGACACTGCTGGGAAATTGCCTTGTACTGAAAAAAGGACACGTGCTGTGACCAAGTAGCTTTTCTCTTGTGCCTTGAAGATTTAATATTTTCTTCCTGATGATTTCTTGAAGTGATAAATACTTGTTTGAAACTTTTCATAAGGAAATTCTGTCTTTGTAGAAGTTTTAGCTTCTTGTTATTTCTGCTCTCTCTACTTTCCATAATAACATGCTGAGATATGAAGGGTTTTTTTCAGTGGCTTATCAAGATTCTTAGTGTTGCTTTAGATGTTCTATACCTGCATTGGTTTGAATATCAGTAATCATTCCTTTTTTCTTCATCTAACATTTGCCATTACAGAAAATGCTCACTAAATGAATGGGTGGGAATGGGGTTTGTCCTCTAGAATTCCCTTAGCCACCTTAGAATTGCAGTAGTGCACTTCTGGTGGTTGCAATGGATTGCTCACATTTGCATTTAAATCAAACTTCCAAAGAGAGCTTAGAAAAAGTATTTTTTCTCCTCTGAAAAAAAATGTGGAGAAAAGAAAAACAGGCAACACTTCAGTAGAGAAAAAAAAAAGTCAATTACAAAAAAAAAAGGAAAGAAAAATAGTCATCTGAAAAAGAGTGTTTAATTCATAATGGACTCTTCCAACCAGAACTGAGGAAAATGTGAGAAAACAAAGCACAGTTCATTAAAATGCTGTATTTCTTTTAGGGTACAGATAAATGAGCATTTTTTTTGTCTGCCACTATTCACTGATCAATTTATTGAAGGTCGGAAAACTGCTCTACTTGGAGGTCCACGGAAACAGAAAATCAAATCAGAGTTCAGTGAGTTACTAGAACAGAAAATCCCTTCAGATGGGAGTGAGCTCTGTTGGATGGCAAAGGCCTGGCTGGGGTCCCAGTCCTTTCACCAGTAACCCCTCAGGAGGTCAGACCCTCCAGCCTCCTGGATGCTTCTCCCTGACCTGCCCAGGGCTGTAAGTTGTCGTACCCTGGCTGCTTCTGCCCTGGCATTAGAGAGGGTTTCCCTCAACATCTCTGCTGCTTCTTCCTCTTCTCAGTGTGCCCTCGTTGGAACAATTATAACATGGCCTTTAAATTAGAGCATCACCAAACCTGACACTAGAATGATTTAGGAATACAGAGTGTGAACAGATTAAGTGAAGCATTAAAAAAGAGAACAGTCCAATCTGTCAAAGTACAATTACAAATCCTCTCTTTGGGAACAATGAGCATATTATAGACGTGCTACACATTTGAGTGTTCATGGATTATATAAACATTCTTAGCTCATGTAAATAGAAGTTCAGTCTTTGTCTGCATGACACTTTTGTTTCTTACATCCTAAAAAGAGGCCATTAAATAAAGCAGAAATTAAACAGGGAAGACCATGACTTTGATTGTGATATAATTTGGTAGACAGTTAATTGGTAAATAAAGACTGGGTTTGCCTCAATTGAAGCTTCTTATTTCTTAATATTTACCTGATATTGGGTATGAGACCAACACTTAAGGAAAGTTTCTCAACAGTATTGAGCACCCTTTGAGACAGAATGGAGAATAAAGTGGAGCTTTTGTATTCTGATATTCCAACCCTTCTTTTATTCCAGTTTGGGAGAAAATATCCTCAATGAAAAAGCTCTATTATGAAAACAAATAGCTTACATTATATATAAAAAAACCCCGTATCTTTGAGATCAGAATAGTTATCTCTAGACAGTGGGTGTCTACTGGGATGTCTAATTGAGACCCTGCATTTCCCTATGACTGCTATCCAGCTGTGCTATAGGTTCTTGATAAACTGTGTGGTCTTTATGTAGAGCTGAATCACAGTAGCACGTCATTAAAAATGATTTAATTGAAACTTCTTTCTTTTTGTTTATTTTTGACCTGGTCTTACTATGCTGCCAATTAATTCAGAAGTCTTGCAGATTCTTCTGTAAAAAATATCACAGTCATTTGTCTTATTTTCCCAGGTAGCCTATGCTGTCATTTCAACTTAAATTCACAACACAATTCTGAACAGCTATAACTTTTTAAACCTTCCTGTAGCGATTGAAAAGTAGGAGTAAAATGCTGTTATAGAACCACCTCTGTGCATTTTCAGCCCTTGATATTTGTGCCTACCTCTGGTTAGCCTTCGTGATAAATTACCATAGTCCTAGCAGTTGAAAATATCATGACTTTGAAGGCAGGTTAGAGAGAGCATCCCTGGTCAAGGAAAGAGATGCTCGTGCAACATGTATGGTGATTTCCAGACATACTTCTAGTCTGAGGAAGGAGCTTCTGGTCCCCTGGGAACCCAAGCCCTGCCAGCTTGCAAAGGATGGGGCTTGTATACCCCTCTCTGCTTAGCCAGCTGGTGCAAAGAGAAAGGTGGAGCCAGCACCTCCCTCCCGCTGCAGGATCTCATCCTGCACAAAGTCAGCAGTGAGGCTTCTGCTTTGCAGTGGGTGCAGAGCCAAGGAGGGTCTGTGTTCTTAAACCTTGCTGTGATTTACCCCTGAATACCCACTTTTTCTTTTTTAATTTTGAGCTTTTTCTATTCTCTGAGTCCTACTTTTGTTCAGGTCTGTTGTTTTGGCAAGGAAAAAACATTGCTCTGTAAGGGTGCTTACCCGCTGACTGGAGAAATCTTACGGGTCACTGTACATGTTAACTCTGAGTTTGGCTGCTGAAAGTTAGACAGTCTTGTATTTAAAGAAGCACAAGTCCTGGTGCCTGACTACTCACTGGATTGGAAAGCTTGTTGCTGCAGAAACATGTCCCTGCCTTTTGTTGATATTTTTATTACTCTCTGCAGAGATATTGCCTCTTTCTTTCAAAATAATGAGTAGGGAACATTTACTTATTTAGCCTTTGTTCTGAGTGACACTGTAGTCAAGTTTAGACAGGATAGGTATCGGTGATATCCACAGGTTACAGAGAAATCATCCAAATGGAGCCAAAGGGAAAACAAACTCAGGCTGTACTGGTACCAAGAGGCACCTGAGTTGTAGCTAACGTGATGTGACACGTTTGTGGTGCCATTCTGTACGTGAAACTTTCCATTTTCCAGAAACTATTCTCTTTTCTTCTGCAAAAGGTGCCCAACAGCACAAGCGAAGCAATGTGCAGATCGACCGTAGAAATGGCTGTTGGGCTGAGAACAAAGAGCTCGGGGCCTTTGAGATATGGAGGCACAAATGGACTTCTGAATCTACACCTTTGATCTGAGATCAGCAGCGTGGTTTTGGCACAGTGTGCAGTAAACTGAACCCGATCTGATTAGAGGAAGTTTGGTCACCGTGCTGGGTTTGAGTCCTTCCATGTATTTCTGGGCTGAGGTTCAGAGATGGAGGTGGTCCAAGCAGAGTCTTCATGCTTCAGTGAGTCTGGAGACCTCACCAGGCTGCCTGTGTATCAAAAACCTGTTCTTTTCAAAACATTGGCCTCGTTAGATGAAATTTTGATGCATAGTTAACTTTCTTGTTATAGAGCCACTGGAAAATACACTGCTAAATGTGAATACAGAGGAACAGGATCAGACCTTTGGTCATGGCCTGTACAGCACTAATATTCATGTAAGAGTAGAGGGGTAGTGCTGTGTGCATGTTAGATTTGAGAAATTTGATAACACCTTGAAACACAGGATCTGCTTTGTTTTTACCCTTTAATTTCAGTAGTACAGTGATGCCAGGTAGTTAAGAATAGAAATGTTGTGTAGAAGCAAAAATTTCTATCCAGCTGGACTGTGGGTTTGTGAAAACCCGAGCTGCATTTCAGAACTCAATTCAACTTGGTGTATCTGATACACATATGGTATCTGTTCATTTGAGAGTACCAAGTTCCCTGTCATTTTGTCTTTGGCTGCTCTTTTTATTGTTTCTTGTAATGATAAGGAAATGGATCGTCTCGGAATAAATCAATGCCATATGTAGCAAATGGATATGAAAACGTTGGCTTTTGTGTTGCCTGTATCTAAAACCCCCTTACAAACCCGTGTGAGAGAAATTCAGAGAGCTTCTTCACATTAGCCAGCAGCTACCCTCTAACTTCTGCATAAAGGGTAGTCAAACCTCTTCTGCTGAAGCAAAAGTTGCTGTTGACTCCGTGGCAGAAGCACCACGGCCTGAGAGCTGCTCTCAGTGCTCACAGAAAAATCAGTCAATGGGTCATTAAGTTTCCAACATTTGCTGTTTCTCTTTGCACTGGAACAGCTTGGATGTGCTCTAATGCAAGGAGTGGAGCATTAACCTTTCTATTTATTTTTTTTTAATTTCATTTTTGTTGGTTGGGGCTTTATTTCAGGGAAATCTGATGCTAAGTTATGTTTAGATTCTTCAGGACACCACAAAAGTTCTGCAGCAAGTCCTTTATCTCCTCATGCTTCCATGTTGGTGTGAGATGTAGTGATTTTTGGAGTTTAATGTTAGTGTAAGATAGAGTTACTTTTTTTCAGATGTTGTCAGAGCAGGAGTTGGGTGAAATCAACTGCAAATAACAGCATTAACTAATAGATTACTAATATTTTCAATTTTTGAGAAATATATAAAGTTTATATTGTCACTTTGTTGTTGTCAATCAGGGGCCCGAAAAAAGTTAAACAATGTAATATGGAGATCAGCTTCATCACGAGTATGCCAAAGAAAGGATTTCAGATGGCCTACAGACCTGAGAAAAATGGTTGTATTTCTGAATAATGATTAAATCTATAGGAATTTTAAAGACTGACTGGAAAGATTGAATCAGGAAAATATTATCTTATGTGAAAATCAGTGTCTTGGGTTTCCCAGCTGTAAAATGGGGTAATTATTAAAAATTTCTAAGAGACTTTGCCAACATCCAATAAATTACACTAGGTCTTTCTTTAGGATTTAAAAAAAATCCCTTGGACTCTATTTTACTCATTTAGCTGCAGTTCTAAGTGTATACCTTTTTTATATTTTCAATTAGTGATGTTTATTCCCCATCTTTTATTAAGAATTACATTTTATTCCAGGGTTGAATATAAAAGATGCCACACTGAAGTAATGATTAGAAGCTGGTGAAAAATTGCAACTGAAAAAGAAATTTTCACTCCTGCTGTTATTTTAAAGCTCTTATTTATTTTATATTTGTTGGGTTTATATTAGTGTCTCAGCCTCATTATGCCAGATGCTGAATAAACATAACTAGGGGATGGCAGGGGAAGGATTTCATACAGGGCCACCAACAGCCAGGTCCACAGCGACCTGTGCTTCTGCACATGGAGAGCTCTCCAGTGAACCTCACACAGGAATGTCCTCTGTCAAATGTTTCTGGAGAGGGCAGGCTGAGGTGTAATGTCCACAGTAGCCCAAATGCCATACTCCAGCTTTACATGCAGCTTGAGCTCAAATGGGAAATTCTTCATTTCTTTGGGTGACTTGGTCTAGGTGATCCTGCTCTGGCAGGGGGGTTGGACTAGATGATCTTCTAGGTCCCTTCTAATCCCTAACATTCTATGATTCTGTAATAAAAATAGTATCCATTACATCAAGAAGACTACAGATATTTAATAAGGTTTTGTGTGAATTGCTGTTGAAGCTCTCAGGATTTATCAGAGGGGGACCATATTTTCAGCACGTTTAGAACCATGCACTAGGAAAACATTTCTTATTTCAGGGCTGCACAAAAATATTAAAACTTTGGTATTTATTATTAAAGGCCTTAAGATTTGTTTCTGTGCAGGAAGAGCAGTTGAATAAACTGCCTCTCTGTGCATCTGCCAAAATCCTATCAGAAGCAACAAACACTCGCTAGGACTTGTATCTGTTGTCTGAGAAAATATACCTATGGTATTTAGAGAGAGAGCACCAGGGCTTTGTGTGTATATCCATACACTGCCAAGTTGTTTACCAGGGAGGTTATAGCAACAGATGCTGTAAACACACATACATTTTCCAGAGCAGGAAGAAGAAACCCAGAAGGAAATCAAGATTTGACCAAAATACTGTAAGTAATTTTAGCAAGTCGAATGCATGTCCAAAGGCTGACAAGCATTAGGCCTTCATTTTTACAGAGCTTTTAAGCCCAGGTTTAATTGTAAACAGATGCTTAAGAATCACTAACCAGCAAGGTACTTGCACTAAATATTAACAATAACAGAACAGCTTCACGAGGAGAATTCCTTGTGCTTTTCGATTTAGAAACCTGAAGCTAACGTTAAAATAAGTAGCACAAAGGAAACATATATGACTTTGCCTTTCCATGGTAAAAAGAGTCATAAAATAGCAGAGGTCATGTGGTAAGTGTGATTTACCTGAACTTTAAGTACTCTGAAAATGAAACACCAGGAACAGCATAATCAGTCAGGAGAGCAATTAGGGACTCCATTACCACTCAAGAGAAGCAACAGAGCCCATAATCACTTGCCTGAGGAAACGGTTTTCACATCCATGCTGAATTCAGTGTTTTGTCTGGGTATCAGCAGAGTGTAAGTAAGGGAGTGGCTTAAGCTCTTGACAGGAGTAAGAATTATGCATAGAGAATGGGGTGGTTATTTAGGGAATCTGTCTGGTGTAATTTATTCGTTCTGCTTCATGTCTGGAAGTTGTTGTTAAAAATGGTCAACGCCTGAGCTTTCTGAAAACACATGGAATGCCTCATTTTGTGACAAGGTTTGAGATGTGTCCTGGGGACACTGAAAAACCTTCAGCTCTGTTGTACAATAAGAATCTCTATGGTTAGTTGTTAGACCAGCCAATTTTCTCCCATCTTTCTCCCTTTAGGGGGACGAAGAAAGCCCAACAGGGACAAAGATGGCAAACTATATTTTTTAAAACCATCCAGGGTGGGAAAAAGCCAGTGAATCATATGTGCTTTACATATACCCTCATATACACATGGGAGATTCAGGTCCAGGCTAAGCATACTGCTCTTTGGCAGAAAGAATTGGAGGATGATTGTGGAATATCCTAAATGTCATGTGTGAAAGTCTGAAGCATTCAGAAAGGAGAACATATTAATCTTTCCTAACTGGCCAACCAGTTAGGATGGTGAGTCTCTCCCAAGAATAACTAGATAGGTTTCCTTCTTGGCTGTGTTGCTAAAGGTGCCAGGGCAGCACACAGACTCTGGGAGGAGTTCGGGAGTCCAGCTATTTCAGGATCATGAAACCAACATGGGAATTGTCCAGATAGAATTGTTCACTTCAGGACAGGTTTCACATGAGTGGAGGTGATGTCTACCTGCAACTGTTGCCTTCGTTTTGTGTTTCTGTTGACAAAACTGAAAATCAAGGGGATGGCCAGACGTGCCATAGTGATGCAATGCTTTTAATAAAGAACAGTAAGACTTTGAACGTTTTGGAAAAGGATCTGTGACAGAAAAGCAGCCAAATGTGTACACAGCCATAGAGAGTGAAACGTGAAGGGCTTTGGTATCTCAAGCTAGGAGTCTTGAATACTTTTTCCTACCTTTTATGAAGTTTTATAAGATGAACGAATGATTTTTGATGGCCACGAAAGGCCAATAAATAACTCCATGGTTGCACTCTAATATGATGAAAGATACTAGTCAATATTTATAGTGGATTTATATGGTAAATAGATTGAGAGCAACTCCAGGTCCATAATTCTCTTCCTTTTTTCTTAGACGTTTTTCTTTGAATGTAGGTTTTTGTGCATTCATCAAAGATGCTCAGACATCTAGTAGCCATACTGCTCGGAAAGGGTTGCTGGACATCTGGAAGTCTGGACGTGCCAAGTGCATTAGCATTTTTGTGCTCCATAGTTCATGCATGGTAAATCTGGAACATCCAGGCAGCCTCTCCTCAGGTCCTCTGAGCTGAGCTGTGCACATGCCCAACAGCTGTTTGCACATCAGTGGCTTCCTGGCAACTTCCTGGAAATCTCTTGGAGAAACAGGAGAAAGCTGCCTAGATCTCACTACGACTGGGGTAATAAGAAACTCATTTTGCTCTTGCACACACACAAGACTGGTGTATAGCAATTTTCAGGACTGGGTTTATAATGAAGGAGAGTTATTTAATCGTGGTGGTT
This sequence comes from Ceyx cyanopectus, assembly GCA_013401355.1. NCBI lineage: Eukaryota > Metazoa > Chordata > Aves > Coraciiformes > Alcedinidae > Ceyx > Ceyx cyanopectus. Next base: position 20,448 of record VYZU01028649.1, read on the forward strand.
TGGTTTATTTTTATTCCTGGGCAAAAATGTGTTAGAGGAGATGTGAAAGGCAAACTGGAGCTGCATGTGTAGAAGTTTTGTCTGTGAACCTTAATCTAACAGTACAACTCAACACAGGTTCAACTTCAAGCTCATAAATGGTTTTCCTGCTGGTCAGCACACATCAGGGCATTCAACAGCAGGCCAGATTAAGCTAATATGACATGTACACACACAGTGTAAAGGAAAAAACCAAAGATTTTGGGACCAGCAGCCATGCTACCTGAAAAATCCACTCTAGAATGTTTGGACTGGTGATAACAGATGAATTTTAGCTCTATTGTTTGGAGTCTTATATTAACAACACTTTCAAACTGCATTCATGATCTTTCAAAACAACCTGGTGTTGTGATGGAAGGCATATTGCTGTGCCTCCTTCTTCCAGAGCAGTTTTTGTTCAGCAGTATTCCCTTGAACAAGAAAAGAATAATGTTTGCTAAATAGTGCTCTAGCCCTGGTGGGAAGCAGGGTTTTGTTGCAACTGCAGCACAGTAGAATGTGTCAGGATGCCCAAATGGAACACTCAAGTTAATCATTAAGGCAGTGGGAGTGGTGGGATGTTTGCTCTATCAGCAGCCTTGACCTATCAGAAAACAAGCTGCTTCATGGTGCTCTTCCTGCCTGGAGGAGATTTTATTCTTGAAATGACAAAGACTTTTATTTGTCCTTTCATCGTGAATAAGTTTTGGCCACAAGTCCAACAGTAAGGTCTGCACATTCCTGTTAGCTCAATGTACTTACTCTTTTAATAGACTCCTTGGGTCATTTTTTCCTTTTGTGTTTAGCATGATCTTACTGTATCACTTTTCCTAACTGGCTCTCAGCAGATCCAGTGCTCTGCAGCTTCAAGTGTCAGATTGTGGGTGGTCCATTTCATTTGAGGTATTTTGAGCCAAATGTGAATAGAAAACAGCTTTTGTTCTGCAATTTTGGACTTTACCCTTAAATACCTACCAGACTGTAATCATCCACACATCACCCACTGCCAATAAATAACCCATTTTATTATCCAAGTCTCTAGATGGAGAAGAAGGTTTTTGCTGAACTCGGCTAGACGCAGCCATATACTGGGTTGTCTTTATGCTTTTCCATATGGAAAAGAGATCTTTTAATAGTGACAGCAACGTGATTATTTATTTTGTTATGCAAGAGTACTCATGATGAAGTTAAAAATGTAAAACAGAGCTTAAACGTTTCAGAGTTGTAAACTGGTAGAGAGGAGAGCAGAATCTGGCCAGTAGAGCTTTTCACATACATATGGTGCCAGAGAATATATAGATGTAGCATAGACATAAAGTGCAGAGTCTGATGGCCACGATGAGATAATTTTACAGGAGCACTGAGGAATCTCAGTGAAATCCTAGGCTGCATGGGCAAAGCATAGGAGGAGTGCTTAAAATAGAAATGGTCTCTGAAAGCTCATAATGTAGGTGTCAGGTAAAGTCAAACAGGTGGATGAAAGAGGCAAGAAAGCTGGCAGATGAATTAATGCTGTAACATGCAGAATTTAACAGAGAAGCGGATGCATGAGCTAGTGTTCTCCTAATTGAAGTGCAACAGGAGCACTACTTGGCCATCCCAGCAGTGCTAAAGAAATATTAGAGAAATATTTAAAGAAATAATAGTGCTAAAGAAATATTTAAAGAAATAATTTTGTAGAATATAAATAGAAATTTAACGTTCAAATCCTCCCCCTCTCCTGTCCTGGCCAAATATTTGCAAAGTATTTACCACTGTTTTCCTGTCTCCTCAAATTCCCTACAGGGCTACTGAGAGGGCAGTGTACAGTAGCTTGACCACACTGCTGCAGCAGCTCCTGATTTGAAAAGGTTCGATTGGAATCTGTCAAAAGTTTTCATTCCCAAGGGGCTTTTCTATTATTTTTATGATACATCAGAGTTATACTTGTGATGCTGTTCCCCTTCACATAATCTCACAGCTCTGATTTGTGGCCCCTGAGAGAGTCCTTAAGCACAGATGAAGGGCATTGGGTTAAATCTCATTTTACTAGGCAACCTGCTTTGTATCATTTTCCTTTTTTTTTTTTCATAGCTCAAGAATGTATTTTTGGCATATTTTACACAAACAAATGCTGTTCTGGATGGAAGCCTATCTAGTAGTTAAAGCAGTGGATTGTGACTCAATGAGTGATTGAGTCAGTCTCTGGATTCCTAGTAGAGCATTTTCTATTGATTTATTGTGTGGCCTTAGACAACTACCTAATATCTTTCTGTCTCCCTCTATTCTCCCTCTTATTAGTTCTGCATGGGTATAATTATACCACACAGACCTTTACTCATCCTTTCTAAAAAGACTTTTGTAGATCAGGTGAGAGACTTGGATGGCAGTGTCCATGACCTAGGACTGGGCAGGATTTCTGGAGTGCAGGTGCTGTGGCAGACTGTGGCAAGGGACCCTGTTCCAAGCCTGGGTGCAGGGTGGCCATGACTTCATTGCAGGGCAGAAGTAGGATCCTTTTCTGGACCCTCACTTTACTTTGAGCAGGTTCTGGCTGCATGTTACTCCAGCCTCATTTGGAAAGCACTAAAATTTCTAGACAGTGTAGGCACAGCTGCTGTAGCTCCCTTCAGCAGTCAGGGGACCTCTAGTAGGGTAGGAAACACAGAAGAGGGCACTTACCTGGTTGTTGCAGCAGTGCTCTCATTGGCAAATGTTCCTTGGGGGATATTTAATCAATCAGATAATCCTTGGTGGTTTTGAAGCTGTAAGGCTCAGTGGGGGACTGGGAGAAAAAGGCATAATTTTCTATCTCCATTCCTAATTAACTGTAAGTCTGTGCTGACCATTTTATGGACATGGCACTAACTCTGCCCTGCAAAACATAACTTGCTTTGAAAGCCTTTCTCAAAATAGCTGCTTTTCCTAAAGCTGAATCCCAGGAACAACAGCTTAAAGGAAATTTCCTGGTTGTGTTAAAGGAGGTAGAAGTTAAAGTTCACTAGACTTGCTCTAAGCATGGCACAAAGCTGACCGTGCATCTGCAGAGGTTACTGTGTCATGGCTTCAGAGTGGCCATGGGGCAGGTACATCAAAAGTTTTCCCCTTCCCTTTCCCCAAGAAGTTTTCCCCTTGTGAGGAGAAGAAAACTGAACTTAAACAAGCACACACAACCCAGCTCCGTGTTAGGCAATTAGCCTTAATTATTAAACTGTAGATTGATAAAATAGTGAAGGGGATTTGAAATACTTCTAATGGTGATAGGTGTGTTGGCCTCATCTCTCCAGAAAAGGCTGTAGAGCAGATCCAGCCAGACTGTGTGTCCAATAGAAGGAAAGCTGTCTTTGGACATGAGAAAACCAAATATTTTTAGAATAGTGCTTCAGCCTGTTCTTCAAAACAAGCATGGAACAATGTGATGGTTTCTGCCTTCATCAGCTGACAAGTGAGATGCTCCTCCACAAATCATTTAGCAGAGCTGTATGTGAATAAATCAAGCATCAGTGTGGAGGAGGCACAAGGTGAAAAAATGAATTCACAAGCAGTTACTAAGTGATCTAATATCACCAAAAGATTTATTAAGTGTATTGGATTGGAAAAGAAGTCAGTGGACATGACTAAATTGTGGTTCTGGAAGTTGTCCAAAGGGCCCTGGCTCCATTAGAAAGCTGGGATGCTCAAGTATGTTTTCAGCTTTCTGTGTCTAGTCTTTGCATCCTTTTTTCTTTTCCTCTGTGGATGTAGCAGTCTGTGCAGCATCTTCTGAGCTCACTTTGCCAGTTATCCCAAATGCCACGGAGCAGAAAGGCCTGTGAAGGTCCCATAAGGTCCTGTTAGGAATAATAATATAATCACAGATTTATTGGAAAGCTCACTGAATTTCAGTAACGTTTGAAATGAAACTGTGCCCAGTTTTCAGCCTGGATGTGCCAAGAAATGTCTTTGTATTCTGTTCAGTCTCAATTGAATGCTAAACACAGTGCAGGGCACGCCCAGGAACACCTCCTTGTATATGGCAAACACTGCACTGAAAAAGGCAGGCAGTTCTGGAGGTCTTATTCCCCCAAGACCAATTGATTACAGGGTTATAGGTTTGGATTTAAGAGCCTGTATTCTGTGTAGATCCTGTGTAAATTTAGTAGTGAGTCCCATTTTGGAGTTATCCAAAGTCCAAGTCCCCAGAGCTGTCAGCTAGATCTCCCATGCTTAAAAGTAAAAATCAATCCATTAATTTTTAGCAATGTTCTGGAAGGTTCAGAATGCATAATTTCTCCACTAGAAATTCATCTTCTCTCTGCTTTATCTTACTCATTTTAACTCATATTTAACTAGAACCTTTATAAATTTGTTAATGCCTTCTATATGCTCAATGTCACAATACATCACCTGCCTCTGAGGTACCGTGTCCATTTTACTGACATCTTTCTGTTCCTTGTCATTGCTGCAAGTGATAAGCAGAAAGTAAATTGCATGGAAAGGGCATCAAATGTGATTATAGTACACTACATGTGATGTGACAGTTCAGTAGTGCCATAAAATCCCACGTGTATTGCAATCTTGTCACCCTCAAGCATTCAAAACCTCTGAATTAGGCTTTGACTTTTGAGATTTAAAAACATATATATATTTGGCTCCCTTATTCTGCCTCATTTTCTAAACTTGTTGCATATGCTTTGTATTGTCGAGTTTCCTGCCCATGGTGAGTGCCAAGGCTTATTTCTGGAATGAAAGTTATAAATGGAAATTGCCCGAGTTATTATTTGGGTAATCTCTTGACTGCAGAAACCTGCAAGGATCACGAGGGTTGTGGTGGCCAGTGGTTTATAATGGACAGTGTCTCCTGAATCGTGACATGAATAGCAGCAGCTTTCTCTGGACTCAGCATCTCTGTGTCCTCTTCCCAATTTAGAAGGAATCACGAGTGGTGGAGAGAGGAGCAGAGCTGAAGCTGTTACTCCTTCTCAGATAAGCATAAAAAGGGGAGGAGGGAGTGCAGGAATCCTTAGTCTCCCTTTTATTTCTCCTGCTCTCGTTCAGCTGGCAGTGGGTCAGGAGGAGAATGACCTGCCCTACTTCTTTCCTGCTCTGGCAGGGGGGTTGGACTCATCCCTTCCAAACCTCTACAATTCTCTGATTCTGTATTTTCTCCATGACCTTCTTCTGTGGCTGGGGGAAAAGCAGGCAGAGATCTGTCTCCTCCCCACACAGAAGCCAAACTCACTAACTGAGCTTCTGGGGATAGGGAGCTCCACTCCAGACCTGGGGCCAGAAAGGTGACACCCCCTTATAATAGTTGTTGAAATAAAGTTGTGATTATCTCACTGTCTCTAAAACCAGACAAGTAAAGCTATTTTCCACTACAACTCACAAACAAAGCCACCTCCAAAAGTTTGGCATCTAGCTTAGAACTGTCCACAGGACAATGTTAAGATGGGAAGAGTGAACTGAACATCCATATATGTGTTCTTCCCTTTGGTCTGTGCTATCCAGCCACCAGGTCTTCACCAGAAACAAACCCTCACCATGATACACAAAAAGCTAGAATGCCATGAGAGAGGCCCAGGGGTGGTGATGAGGACAAAAGGAAAACCCTCCTCAGAATGACTCCTGCATAGACTAAGTGAAGTCAAAACATTAAAGCCTAATCCCTTAAAAACCGGTCACTTCTAGCAGTTAATGACCTGCTAGTCTGCTAACCATCAGGAGAGGAAGCCAGCAGCAGTTAACACTTTCAGAAACACAGTTGTTGCTAACAATAGTAATGAACCATATCTTGGACTTGTTATTGTACACGGTGCAGGAGCAACAGTCTAAGTGCTTCAGAATGACAGTGAATAATTGAAATAGAGGTGAGAACTAGAGATGAGATCCAGGAATGGAAGGAGAGCATTGCAAATAGAGCTGGCAAGCAGAATAGCTCTGGTGTGACCCAGTTTATTTTAAAGCTGGGGTCTGAACATTTCCTTCCTGCAGTAAACACCCAGGAAGAGAAGGAAGAAGGGAAGGGGAATGTAAATAAGCACTGGCAGTCACTTTGAGCTCACTATTTGCTCATCCTTTTGGCTGTCAAAGCAGAAGATCTTGCAAAACTGTGGTGCCCCAGAGAGTCTGGAGTTTCCCAGTGGATGCTGATCATGAGAATGTATCCCTCCTGAAAGTCGTCTTTTTATCTCACATTACTTCTTGACTAATAGGAACCTCTGCAGGTAGCTCTACAGCTTACCCAAAGCCAGAGGAGTGCAGGATTTCCTTTTGCCTCGTGCTAAACCTGAGGCTGTGCTCCAGACAGCCCTTGCCTTCACAGAACCATTAGATGCTTCACTAGAGCCATTCCTGTTCTGTTTTCTGCCTCTTCCTTCTTTTATGGCAGCAGAGATAGGATGCAGAGAAAGTATCAAAGGGTATATTTGGGATTTCTGTGGTTGCCTGTGAAGTTTCAAGGACAGACTCTTCTAATTTGTCTACATTTTTTTGGTGTTGTGTACGTAGTGAACTGACCTCTGCTCAGTATTAGTGAGGCAGCAAGCTGAGTGCTTTCATGCTTTTTGAAATAGATTTCTCTGATGACTCCAGCAGGACCTTGGCTGCCCTTGCTTCCATTTACCTCTTCTCTCAAAAAGTCAATTCAATTATATTTAAAATCTCACAATGCAATATTTTGGAAACCTTGACATATAAACTCCTCCATTTTGCTCCTCCCAGGCAGTGGGGCTATCAACACGAGTCTTATCACTGCTCTGCAGTAACTCACTATATTCATGTAGCAAACAGTATTATTCAAAAGTAATTTCTAACAGCACTACTGTTTATGCAAACATGTCAGGCTCAGTGCAGGCACCATTTGAGATGAATGTTATAGATGGGTAGTTCCTGGGACACCTTTCTTTCTCTTTCTTTCAGATGCCAGTATCTATACAAATAGACTTCTCACTATTCTGTGTTTGATTGTGTTACCTGACATAGCAAGAGGGACAGCAGAAGCAAGGGGAATCTGCTCTGAAGCTGGTATGGAGTCAAATCTGGACTCATAGAAGTTTCTTCTACACTGAAGCTTGAGAAATTAGGAGTGGTGATTTATGAGCTTTTGACAAATTTCAATCTGTTCTCATTCCATATAGGGTTTTTTTTCCCCCTCAGAGTTCAAAGGCTGTCTACTGCAGAGCTGCACTTTCCTGGTGATATATGGCTGGCTGTGAGGCTGCCTTGCCTTCTCATTTTAACTGAGCTTGATGCCTTGGTTCAGGAACCACCCCAAACAGTTTCAGTGAGCAGGAATCTGTTCTGCTAGACCCCAGCCAACCCATCAGCCTGTGAACTCTCATGCAAAGCAGTGTTTGTGAAAAGAAACCTAACAACATTCAGAACTAGTTGAGAAATTAATCATACTGGGGATTGGGGAGAAATTAATAGTGATGTCATTTTGTATTTTTTTTTCTTCCCGACTGCTCCCTTTTGCTGCAGAATTTTGCTTTTTGACTGTAAGTAGCAATCGGCATTTAGCAAATAACAAAGCATGGGTGTTTTTTTTT